>VWZK01015396.1:0-48153 GCA_013396935.1 Baryphthengus martii | reverse complement strand
TTTTTTTTTTTTTTTTGGCAACACAGATCTCCAATTTGAGAACCACATCCAAAGTCTAGATGGCACTGGATTCTGGTTTCAGTTCATTCTTTACTTTGGCCGTGATGTGAAATATAAATCAACCATACAATGGAACTTAACTGATGTTTGCTAACATTTCTTTGACACTGAAATGCAGGGATCTGACATAAGAAAGCCCAAGAAGAAGAACATTAAGATGCATGGTGAATATTTATACGACTATTAAATTGTAAGCACTACTCTTCTCTTGTGTTGCTAAAGGGTATGATTCCTTCTCCCAAGAACATCACTCCCCCACTCAACCAAACTAAACAAAACCCCAAAAAGTTACATTTTAACAAATTGTTCATTTATTTTTTTAAATTATGATCTATGTAAAGGAATTTAGCTCTAGCTGCCAAACAACTTGATCAAATACTTATAGGCGAGGATGTAGATTTCCTTTAGGTTTAAACCTTTCTCTCCCAAAAAGTCCTCTTCCAGACTATGCTCTGAAAGGATAAAAACACAAATAAGCAGTTCTGCTTTTTCTTTATATCCTCGTAGGTTGTTCTTCTCCAACAGACTCTCTCCCAGCAACTGACAGCCTTAGTTCACAGTGGTTATTTTCTCATCACGTCCTGGAATCTGATTCAAATGTAATGGTCTTTTTATATACTCAAGTTCAAGTCTTCCAGTTGTATCTTCCCTCATTTTACGTCTCTTTCCTGCATGCAGATTTATTTAAATTAGAAATTCTGTGCTTTCAAAAACTACGCATCTGAAGAGGAACAAACTTGTTGACAAATGCATCACATGTTATTCCCTCCTCTTAATGTCTTCTATGGGAAAATTAAAGAAAAAAAAAAAAGCCAAAAGCCAATGAAAGAATTTGTGGGGCATCACAGTGGGCAAGTGCAGAGAGAGAACACTACGGGCCTCTCAGGATATTGTGACAACCGCTCTCATCAAAAAAATCTGCTCCAACAGAGTGCCTAGAAACGACACATTTTAAACCAACCTTCCAAGAAGCAGGCACAACACGCACAGTACAAACTGGAACTCACCCATAATTCCCCACCATGAAGAGGCAGGAAAATACAAAAATTATCTCATGTTGTTATTATTGTTTAAAGATAGCAGACATGACAGAAAACCCCAGTGACAAAAAGAGAAGCACATTTGCTTGCGGTTACCTCACCTTTTTGCACACCGCCTCTCACTTAATTCCTCTGGAAATACACAGTGTGTTGTTTTATAAACATCATTTTCATTTCCTTTTCAGGGAGTTGTCTATCAACAGTCATTATTAGTGCCCTAACTATGTCAACTTCACATAAAAGTTCCAGCCTTCTATCCAAACATCCCTCAGCTTCTTTCTCAAAAGCTTATAAGGAAGCAGAAGGAAACACAATATAAAAGCAGTGGAGCATATGCCTATACACCTCCACCATCAAAATAGAAAAATCACTGACCCAGAACTACCCTAAGCTCTGTATAGTTCTCTAAAGACCACAAGCAATCAACAGAATGTATCTTGGCTCTATACAAATCATAATAATATTTTTTTCTTTTTTTTCCCTCTTAAACAAATGTAATTGTAACCTCTCATGGCATGTGATGATGTCTGTGGTAAGAAGGCCAGAAGTAAAACCAGGGTGCCTCAGAGAAATATGGACAGTGACTTAAATTAAACTAGAACTTTAACCTGTGAGAAAAAATGATTGATTTAAATATGTTTTGTGATGAAAATCTTTCTAAACCTCTGTTAAGCATGGCATCCAACTGAGTCAAGTGGAAGATGTCTCTATCTTCAAAACATAGCATGGTGCATTTTCATAGTAGGTGGAAAGGAACAGTAGAGTGGAATCCCGTCACAGCAGTAAGTGATAGGACTAGTTGGCTTTTCTAGCAAAATTTGTAGTTATTTTTTTATGTTCTCCGCTATATGTTGAATTTGTTGGACTTATGAAGAACGTGCTTGTTTGCAGCACAACCGCAAGAACTCTTTGTTTTTCTCGGTCTACTTATAGTTTTTTTTGATAGGTTTTTAAGACCTCTTCCCATGAAATAAGTCAAAAAGCGATGCTTTGATTATTTTATAACGTAACACCAGGGAAATAAGCATTTTTAGTTGCTGTCATATCGTAACCACCTTATATTGTGGAATGTTGTCTTTCTAATTCTCTCAAACAATGGACAGAATTCTTACATCTGTGGATAATTATGTATTTTCTTTGATTTTGTTGGACAAAAAGAATCCAATCTTGTAGTGGATCTAAAAGATGCAAAAAAGGAAGCATGTATCTCTTTAAACCTTAAAGATACTACCATCTGTTTAAATTAAGAATAAATTAACAAGTAATAGAATGACACTTCCTAAAATGTCTAACATACAAAATACAATCATATTGCTGCCTTGTCAGCAAAGAAAGAGTCAAATAAAACCTAAACCTAATGGCTTCTAAGCTGTGTAATAATCTTATATATTTTCTGTAAACATGCTAGCTACTAAAAAGCACGCTTTAAAACACAAAAAATCCCAGTTCTTCCAAAAGTGATTCTGCAGGAAGGACAGAGACAGCACCGGTTTGGAACTGAAAGGAGGAAAAGCCTGAAAAGTAGGCAAACCCCTGAACAACCTTATCTTAAGATGTTTGCATTCATAAAAAAATGCCATCAAAACTCACAAAGCTTTGGTTCAGATTAAAAAAAGAAAGGAAAAAAATGAAATAACCCTTTGTTCAACGTCAATAATAACTTCATGACAATGTTGCATAGACGGAATTCCAAGCTGCCTTCATACACAGGCTGCCGCAGTGGCAATAAGTCAGAGAGTCTTTCAAACACCAGCCCCTTTGATCCAAACATGTAAGAAGCTCAAACCCAAACACCCTCGCTGAATCATCATGCTTCAATTCACAAAGGATGGAACAGCAGTTTTTGTGTCAGACTTGTTAAGCAAGAGCAGGAAGATAATCCAGAAACAGTCACACGGTTTGTTGTTTTGTTCCAACAATAACTGGCCTTTTTGATCAATGATTTTTACCATTGCAGCCAATTTCTAAGTGCTAATACAGCTCTTCTGCTGGTTCACCAAATTCACACGAAGCCATGGCAAACAAACCCCCAAGAGATTCGGAAAGATATTGCTATTTCAGTTTCCAAGGCAGACGAACCAGTGTTGTTAATTTTGCCTTCTCCTCTCGGTCTTTTGCATACAAATTACCTTTCTTGAACTCCTCTCATTTCAGATTCTTTCCTCCCATATTTCTCAAGACGACTTTCAAAACTACAGTCTTCAGTAAGCCTCCCAATCCTTTCTTTTCAACTAATTCTCTGGAAAAAAAACCAAACAAACCACAAAAAAACCCCAAAACCCACATGCATAGCATTTCTTGTCCCATTCCTGGCACCCAGCAGTCTCGCTGCCCGATGCACACAGCAAAGCGTTCTATCAAATCGTGATATGCTCTGAGGGTTTCACAGCAAGCATCTAAGAAAGCTCTGTGTGTCTCTGGAGAGCACTTGTGCCTTGGATTTGAAACAACACGCTGAGTTCGGCAAAAAGATTGCTGGACCTTGCAACTGCATAAAAAAGCTGTCAGGGTGAGCGAGGGAAAGCCATTCATGTTCGATGAGGAAGGTCCAAGTATTTAGGTTTCAAGCTATTCTTCCCTGATTGAAAACAATCAAAAGCTAAAGGAAAGAAGCATTTTGTTGTCTCACTGTATTCCAAATCACGCCTTTATTGATGGAGCAGAGAATTCTGGCAGGGAGGGTGGTGGATGAAGAGGAAAAGTGGATGAACACAGGGAATACAGAGAAATCATCTGCTAGAGGAGGAAACAACAGTCAAAATGGGCTGCAAATGGTAGAGAGGCAGCAGCAGAGGCCTTGTGTGTCAAGAAAACGAAGGGGACTGAACAATAGCAGGGTACCTCTGGGTGTCGAAGGACTAAAGGTCCAGTGGCATTATAGGTGCCAAACCAGCGCCTATTACTTGAGTTGTTTATATTGTAGGTGTAAAGGTCGGCACCTAACATCAAGTGACATTAACAAGGCCAAAACAGGATCCTTCTTTAAAACTGACACTTCGTTTTTACCGACTTCTAATGTGCTCTAATCTGAAGAGCTTTAAGAGGCTCTGGCAGCCAAAATAGTTATTTATTAATCTAAGAATAACTAGCTATGCAATTAAGAGAGGAGAGAAAGGAGTAAAACAATCAGGTTTGTGCTAAAACAAACCAACCAACCAACCCACCCAACCCCTTCTTCAATTCAGGCTTAAAGGTTCTCACTTCTCCCCCAACAGAATACAGATGATCCACAGCTGTTTGGCATCTGTTGCACTTCTACCTAGTGAATGTACTCTCTTTGTCACTGGATATCTCCTAACACACGGCCTGGAGTACTCGCAGCCCATTCACTGGAGTACGAGCATCCTGTACATTCCTGACCGCTCCTTAGACATTTCTGAGGGTGGAAACCAAGAACTAGAGACCTGCAGGCACAGGAATATGAAAGCAGTGCCTGCTTATCTATGCCTAAGAAAATACATTTTCATTTAGCTATTTAATTTGTTAAAGACTCTAAAAGCATAACCTTTTCAGTCAAAGTAAGATTTTTATTACATACATTATTAGCAAATAAAAAAAAACAACTTCTTGCAGTTAGAAAGACAGAAAAGTGTCAGTTCTTCTGGTTTATGATCAGAGAAGTCTTATGTTTACCAGAAGACTCAGAAAACATAGTTGTTACTTAGCTGCAGTACTTTGCAAACGCACGATAAGCCAAACTTTTGGTTATTTTGTTTTGAAATGCAGAAGCTTTTAACCATATGAAACCAATTTTATGTATGCCACTAATTTAAAAAACAACAACAAAAAAGTTTATATATTACTTTTGGCATCAAATTCTTATGTAGTATCCCATGGATGAAATACCTCAGTGGAAACAGCTGTGCAAAGTACTCAAGTTGGCTTCCTTTCCTACACTGATAAACCTCAAGCCTGCTTGGAAATTCCTGTTTTTTCCAGACCTCAGTTTGGTAGGCTTATTTGGCAATCTGTCATCTTTCACAGGCACATACTCTCTCATTTTCTAGCAGCTGTGGACATACAAATTTCCATAAAAATCTACACAGATCCACTTAAAAGATCAGATTCAGAAGCTTCAAACCCACCAAAGCAGGAAAGAATAACAGCAAACTACAAGTACCTCTTTTTGAGATAAATTACAAAAATAACATATGAAAGTGACATTTACCTGTTTTTTAAAAGCAAAAAAAAAAAGCATCCACTTTTCATGATAATACATGCACACCATCAAGAGCGTATTTAAAATTAGAATGTGCTAGCTCTATAACAGCGCCCAAAACCATTTAAGAACAGCCTAAATGTAGTATTTTAAAATGAATGAACGGCAACGTATGTAAAGCTCTGGTCACAAGATACACAAAATTAAAACAGTTGATGTGTATGCAAAGCCACTGTAAGGTGGCACATGATTTGCATACGCAGCCTATATCTGGACATATATATAATCCAGAGCTCTCATTTGTAAATTCTTGGCAATTAGAAGCCCTGTAAGTATCTAACACCATTTCACCCCAGGAGAAACAGACATTTGCCCAACACAGCATGTTAAGACAATTCCGCAGCCTACTCATGACGATGGCTTTGGCCACAACACCCTCGCTTTCAGCAGAAGTGGAAGAAGATTTTCAAGTATTGTTAGAATGACTCCATCATCCTCCCTCCCCCAGCGAAGCTCTGCACTAAGATCAATGAAGTGGTTTGTGCCTTTCAGAGCTACAGGAAGCTGAAATAGTGATTAAATGCTCTTCAGCTCGGTCTTCAGACTTGTCTGTACGACACCCTGAAAATTCAGGTTCCGATAAAATTACATTGTTCTATCTCTCAAGGAACTAGCTACCTGCAGCACAGTCCTGTTGATATTCTGATTTTCTCAGATGGTAATTATTATTGGAGGACAAGTAGCCTAAGTCAGTATTTGGAAAAGTATCTCGAATTCAGAGAGGCACGATGAAAGCACATTGTAGAAGACAATTATGGAAACCGTTCCTGAATAAGGGTCTGTCAGCTTACCTGAAAAGGCAGGTAAGCTACTTTTCTTTGCCAGTTGCTCAAACCTTATTATGCATAGCCAGTGAAGCAGATGTTGAGTTTTCACACACACAATGTACAAACAATATCTTTTTTGCTCTAAAAATGTTTGACAGAAGTTTTAAAAGCCAAATCCTGACATTTTTAACATCATTATAAACCGACAGTAAAAACATTACTAAGAAACATTTTTGGTTTGCTGATGTTGGTGACAGGTAACATTTCTACAGTCACCAAAGTTACCAAGAAAAAAATAACCAAATATATCGAATACCAAATGGAAATTCAAACAACCTTCAGAATATTGGAAGCAGTAGCAGAAATACATAATGGTTTGAGAAAGAAGTTTATTTCCTTGCAAAATTAGTTATTTGTGTTGATGGAGTTCTCTGGTAAAAGAACAAAACGGAGAAAAGACTACACCTCAGGCTATTCGTCAAAGTCCTCCAAACAATAGAAGTCCCAGTGTCACAAAGAGAGAACATCAGTTCTGTCTTCCCACAAAGTAACATAACTATTTAGCTTGCAATTTTACTTGTAACTTTGGAAAGCTGCTGACTTCATGAGCAAATATACATTTACTCAACATTAAAAACACAAACAATGCCCCTTCCAACAATATTAGGCCCTCCCATAAAAAAAAACAAACAACCAAACCAGAAGCATCTTTCTCTTCCCACAAACTTTAAACCTGGTCATGTAAATCAATAACCAGCAATCCTAGCACTTTAACAGGCCTTTTGTTGAGGTTCTCCCCATCGTATACAAATACATTCATTTTCAGAATCTTTACTTTAAGACTTCTGAGCTGATACAAATAAAGCTAAGTAACTATTAAGCATTTGCCTTTATTCATTCAATGCTTGTAAATGCACCTTATATATTGCAAAATATATGTACCAACACTGCTACTTACTTTACCAATTGTAACAGATTCTGAGATGTTAGGGAAAAGAAAAACAAAGACATTTATTTACTGTTCTGAGATTCCAAATCACAATTATGTAATTCAAAGAAGGGTGACCCCATCTAAATGGGGACACTAAAATATATGTGCTAAGTGCAAGTCAAAAAATTTCTATTCATTGATTTCAGTAGCCTGGATTAAAAGAGCCTTGGTCCCTACTTTTAAGCTCTCCAGTGATTTGCTCCCTGGTCACAGCAGAAAAACAAAACCCAATTGCTTCCAAATTCCCCCTGTTAATACGTCCACCTCTCCATGTTACTGTTGCCCATCGATACAATATTCTGTATGTCACTTCTTAGAACTTCATCTAAAAAAGTATATGATATTGTAATCTCATAATTCATGCTATATTTAAAAAAAAAAAAAGGTAACTGTTACCATTTTCAACATGTCTGTAGCTAAATAGTGCCTTAATGTCCATATTCGCCAAACATTGACCCTTCTTAGAACCATTACATAATTTGACCTAACATTTGGCTACCTACACGAAACAAAGGACAGCGTTCAGTTAATATGCAGGTAAGTATCTCAGCGTGACATGTTCTAAGTATGTGCTTTGGCACTGATATCTTCACATTCATACAGTAGTGTTACAGGAAACTGTCACTACTAATGGAAAGCTGTCCTGCCTTTCCAAGGCTATGAAGGTTACTACCCTCACTAGTGCTGGTTGGAGAGGTTCTCCTTCACTGGGATGGGGCCCATGTGGCTGGGTAGCCTTGCCAGCCACAGAGCAGATGCACTGACCTCTTTCATACTAAAAATGTCTAGGTAATTAGCATCGTTTATGTTTTATTCCTAGCAAATCAGCACAAGCCCTGCCACAGCAACAGCAGTTTGCCATTAAGACTCAAGCTATGTTGTCATTTTCACCGAAGAGAAAGTTGAACTGTGTTCTACATCAAGCAGCTTGCACCTGGGATCCTACTATAAAAGGAGACTTTGGACTTCACCTATCCTTAACACAGAACTTGAAACTAAAGCAGAAGAGAAAACAGGCTGGCTACTGAGGCATGTAATTTCTTCCTTCCTCTTTATTCTAAAATTATTCACATTACCTACTTGACGAAAAAAAGCCCAAGCAACCTAAGATTTGAGTCACACACAGAACACGGTTGATTCTTATCACACAGACCCTTTTCTCACTGAACAGTGAAATGTACATTGTCCTCAGTCAGGCAGAAAATAACGTCTTGTTCCCAAACAACAAAACATGTATTTACTACAGATACTGCATCAGCCATTTAAGAAATATTTTCATGCTTTGCTTTTGTCGTGTTATCAATGCTCTGTTTGTGTGCAGTCACATCCTCCACCGTACAAAAAAGTAAGGTGACAGACCCAATCATGAGCACTTGACATTGATGTGCTCACAATCCATGGACATGAATTTAAAATATGGCAGAATATCAGAAATGTTTTTGCATTTCCAATTCTATCAACCATCTTTCTGATCCTGAATAGCAATCTGGTCTACAAAGTTTCTTCTCCTTCTACTAAGTTTTTTTTTTTTGTTCGCTCTCCTCTTCCCCTGGACTCCAAAAGAGCAAGGGATGCTTCCTCCATCACTACTTATGCCTGTCCAACTTGAAGATCAAGATTATTTATTTGTAGAAGAAAATATTAATTTCCCACGGCTAATACATGGTTGCTTATACAGCTCTACCAACAGCGGAAAATGGGAATTCATTGGACATTGCATCAGCATCATCATTACTTCAGCAACCCCATTCTGTTGGAGACAAAATGAGCTTTTAACTCATTTTATCTCAAAAAGTTCTTTTAATTACATGGGAAATGCCTATTTCTACAAGCATGCCAAGCAGCGCTGTCAACAGAGGAGACGCCCCAGTTCACCAGCAACCATAAGAATTTTAAAGAAAACTCTTCTGAAGGCAGAAGGATAACAATTCATCATTTTTATTTTGCAGGAAATAGCTACTACTTAAGTTAATGAAAAAAAAAAAACAAAATCAACACATTAAAATTTGGGGGGGATTGTGCTTTAAATATGGTTCAAGCCAAAAGAATTAAAATGTGAAAGCACACTCTGGCAATGATGGCAGTAAATGAAAGGCTCAGCTGTTCTACACTTTCTAAAAGGAGGAGGCAAACATCTAGCAAAGAAACACAAAATCCATAAAAAGTTTTTAACCCACAATTTTGTATTAATAGGCACAGATCTTACAAAACAGAACACTGAGCCTTCCAGTACCATTATTCTTTCAGCCAAGAGACAGAACCAAGGCCTCACAAAAGTGACTTTGTATAATTTAGCTGGGCTATAGCCCACAAAAACTGCTATCGCTGACGCCCAGCGTGCTGACAGGAAATAGTTGCTGCCTTGAGCCTTGATCTACCCACGTGAAATGGAGCTTGCTGGCTGACCACAGACCAGCCTCTGTTCTCTTTGTAATTGTCAACATCTGCTCTGCAGATCTATGAATAATTTTATGACACACAGACACACAAAAATATCTCCTACTGACTCCAAAGGTTGTTGGGTTTGTTTTTTTTCTTTTTAAACACATGTAATCCGACACTGAGATTAAGAGAGAGCCTGTTTTGCTCATAGGTTAAGATTTACATTCTTCTGGAAGATGCCATTAAAATGGAATTCAGGGTAGGCAGGAAAAGCTAACGCTAATGACTATTCTAAAATCAGGTAGTTGAATAAGTGTTTGCAGTCAAGATAACATCACAACATTTTCAAATACTGTAGGTAAATGAAGCAACTGTCCACCGGTGTGGGCTCTGTAGTTGCTACCTCCACGAGACATAGCTGTGATTGCTCTGATCACTTGGTCCGTGCCCCAAGTACAAGAAACCTCAACTCAAACCTCTTACTCCTGGAAGAGGTGAGGATGCAGATATACCAGTGGACACATTCAATATGACTTGAGTTTCAGTGAAAAGAAGAAACACACCTGAGGACAGATCAGAAGCACTATCACTTGAACACTCAACTTTTCTTCTCTTTCAAGTGAGCCATCAGGCTTCTAAGACCGTCAAGCATTTGAATGCAACAGTTTCTAATATATCTTTATTTCACAGTCACAGATTTATTTATATGTTCATTTATTTTGATAGAAGTGTGTGAATATGAAAGACATGGATAAGACTCTGAGGACACAGCCACACTACCACTTTAGATTGTCACCATGCCTGGCTAAAATGGAAGAGAAGTAAAGAAAAGCAGAGACACACAGACGCATCAGCCTGCCTGCAGTACTCATTAGTGATGCTACTCTTCATGATCACTAAAAGCAGAAGAGTGGAAACAGAAATAATTAAAGGACTAATCACAAGGGGAGCAAGCACTTGCCAGCATAATTCTCAAGATGGTTTTCAAGGAATGGAACAAGGTGATGAGGCTCTCTAGACTGCCTCCTGAGCATAGCATAGGCTTACCAGCTATGTATGGGACAAAACTAGAAAAAAAATAAAAATTAAATCCTTTCTCTTTTAGGGTAAATACCTAGGAAATACAGAGAAGGAAAAGAAAAGTATAAGCATTAAGTTAAACATGGCCCTTTTAGTGTCTGGTCCTCTCCAGCAACTTCATTATCTCTCTTTCTTGCTTCTATTGTAATAAAATTTCCCTGCAGTTTCCCAGATGTAAATGCTGTGACAGTAAGATTGGTCCTTGCAAGCTTGGGTTCAGTAGCACCTTCCTTCCTGGCCTGGCAGTGCTCTAAATGAAGTGCATCAATGTGTATGAGCACGTTTAGTTTAGCACTGCTAAACTGTGGACTTGGAGAGTCTGGTTTCTCTCAGAAACGTTAAAACCTGTTTAAATGCAATTGCCAACCTGATGACCAATTTACCTCCTTTCTCCGAGGCTTTGACTCCACAAAAGCAGCATTTCATGGAAGCAGTCCTGGTTTCTCCTGAATATGAAGATGCCTATTCATCTACTTTCTTGCACTCATGGGTGGTTATATTTAAATCTCTTTATTAGAAACTACGAAGCAATTTGCTCCTTGTAAAATGAATGGGCAATTAAGAGTGTGGTGAACTTGTGGCTCTTTTGTGAAGCGTCAGGCAAAGACAAAACTCTTTGGGGAAAGAGATGAAACCGAGAACGAAGTGAGAAAGTGAAAGTTGCTCAACGCTGTCAAAGCTCTAACAACCAATTCCAAAAGTCCGCAGTGGAAAATAGCAAAAAGCTTTAGGACACACAGAAGAAAACACACAGTAGGAAATTTGGACATACAGTGCCAAAGTCCCCTGAAATTCGACAAACAGAAGGGTTTCAGAAAAGTCAGCATCTGGCATGTACATTCAACATAAAGTTGATTTAGGGTGTACAGAAAAGTATCAATATTATGTGATACTGCGCACAAACTTGGACCCCATTTTACTAGATTTTAACAAAGAACATGGAATGACAGATGTCATCGCTTAGGATCTGAACTCTATCGATCATGTTATTTTGTCCTAGTATATATACTTACATGGTAGGAGATGATCTAGATTTAGAGAGTAGAAGGAAGATAAAAAAACATTTGGAATATATTACATTAGTTCAAAGCATCAGTCCAACAGGCTACACAAGGCCTAAAGGTTTTGATGTAAGAAGTGGCTCTACTACAGAGACTTCTTGTACATTTTTTCGAGTAACCACAGCAGTGCAGCTCTGTAGTAGAGATGTGGCTATATTTGCATAAAAGGTGTAGGTAATTAAGATGTAACTATGAGGTAAGGTGATACAAATCACTTTTACACAAGTGAACTCACATAATGGCTTTTAGTAGTATATTCTGGCACGAAATCTCTAATCCAAAAGATAAATGAATAATTTTTGTGCAAGTTTAACATGCTATTTTGTCTTTAGTGGTAGAATAAACCCTCCAAAGTTATATTTTAAGTATAATTTGAACCATTCTTTAAACAGCAAGAGCTTGTCTTAATTTGTCTTTACCACTTTAGAACATAATCATTATCCTGAGATTAATATGCTCATTACTGTATTTATTCCATTCCAACTTTATTAGGGTGTACGGATGCAAAGAATTAGCAAAAATGAATACTGTCCTCCTGGCATATTAAGAAATAACATGCTTGAAAATAATAATTCCTTTTATCGTACAAATTTTCTGAGCACCTATCTTTTATGTCAACATATATGCTTAATATCTACTCCAATAAATTCATTATTAAGTTCAAGAGCATAAATGAATGGAAAAACTTGGAAAATACCTCAAATTTGTGTAATAAATTAAAATCTGGTAACATACGCTCCTTCTATTTCAGTAGCTCTGAAAAAAAAAAAAATCACTATAATTTGCTGCAACTTCTAAGCCATCACACTTTGCTTACCCTCAAGCATCAGAATTTTCAATTTCACTAAGGTATCGTGTTTATAAAATGAAGAGTATAAAACTGCTAGGTTTATATTTTTCCTCTGCTGCCTTTTCCTGTGCTGCGAGAGCCGTCATTGAAAGTGATGCAAAAGGTTAAATCCACCCACCTCAGAGAAACCAACTCATCCAGAGAGGTGGCAAAGGACCAACAGTTACACTGGAAGGCAGATGCAAGACCATTTCCTTCCTTGTTATCCACCCCGCACGCTGCAACCGCTCCGATTTCCGCTTGGGCCAGAGCTTGGCTCTCCCCTGCTAACCGCAGAGCACATGCCTGCTCCACCTCCTCGCCGTGTGACCGGGCCAGTTCTCAAAAACGCAAGCTGCACACACAAGCACTGCTTCTAGAGGAACTGGATGTGCTGACCATCTATAAGATCATGCCACTGCAAGAAATGAATGGACAAATATCTATTCTTTAGCAAAAGGGATGCACTGGTCGCAGCTACAGTTGACCCAAGCCAACGCTCTGAAAAATTCAATATTATTTTTTTAGTTGCAGAATTTCAGTTCCAGAATTCTAATCACATTTGACCAAGGCTGTACAAACAGAATAAAAATTCCCTCTCCCAGTTTGTCACACTTGCACCAAGAAAAAAATATAAAAATTGAAATAATAATTAAATTTGGATCCTTATAGTCAAAAGCTGTTAGATCCAACCAGAATCCGAGGGTTTTACAACACAGAAAGAAAAGAAAAAAAAAAAGTCTCAAACATAACAGTACAACATATGTTGTTAATACTTAAGAGAGGATATGGTGGACGTAACTATTTCAAAATTCAGCTTCCTTTAGTCAAAAAAGTCAGAAAAAGCAAGAACTACTGTAGAGATAAATGTCAACCACGGCAGGGTGAGGTCAGTATAAAAAATATTAAGAAACAAAATCTTGACTGTGATAGATCGAATTGGCCTTTAGACCCACTCACTATCCATTACAGGAGTGACACTTTCATGCTCAGACATTTGGCCACTCCAATTACTGAGCTCTCTTGAAAATCTGCCCTAGCACTTTTTTAAAGCTAAGACCAAAAAAGGGAGTTATTGTCCAATAATAAGCAGAATGCACTTAACTCGTGCTCATACACAGCTTTTTAAACAGTGAAAAACTGTTCAGTGCCCAGTTTCAAGAGATAAAATGCTTTTTCCCTGTATATAAGGCTATAATAGGGAGTTGCATTGCAGTAAAAATACGTTTGAAATCAATAATTTTTATTACACTAAAAGCCACATATAAAAAATATGTCCCTTTTTTGTGGAATCAGCACTTTGATTTTCAAATTCAAAGGAAGAAAATTACAGGAAGTTAAGGGTGTATCTGCTCCGTGCTCTCACAGGTGGGGGACCAACAGAAAAATAAACAACACTAAATTAGTTGGAAATTTGTACTTGGAGTTGGCATTTTGCTTTGAAAGGAAAAAAAAGACTTAGGGTTTCTTCAATACCTCGTCTACCATTTTAACACAAAACCTGGGTTTTATCCCTTATCTGTTAGACAACAGTAGAGTTTTCCCAGGCTACAAAAGACAATGAGATAGAAGCCCAAAGGGAGGCTGGTTATCTGTGAGCTGGCTTATCAAGAGGAGAAGTACCAATGGCCAAATAAGAATAAATGGAGTATTCAGAAATTGGGAGTTACCAGTTGGTTCCTTCCATGTCCCTAACTGCAGTTCTACATTAATAACCAAGTCCTGATTTTATTTTCATTTCTTGCCCTATTTTTCAAAGGAATTTTCAAAAGTACTGAGGAAACACCAATTTTAATAATAGTTCAGAAATAAAGTATACATTTTTGAAAGTTTAACCCTCAACAGTTTTCTGTTATATTACCTGTCCACCTCTTCTATCAAATGTCTTAAGAAGAATGTTACACAGGATGCAAACATCTTGCATACCATATTGGTACAATTAATTGTTTAAAATACAAGAAAATATCATCAGCTGGAACAAATCATAGCTCAAATCAGAGATAAACTGTTTTCTATCTGCTTAATTTCAATGTCCATCAAAACCATACCGTGCTTGTTCTGCCATACGAGTATTCATCATGTCATAAGTCTGTATTAAATCAAGAACTTTTTGGAATAAAGCCAAACTTACTGTACTCCCAAGTTGCTTTTATACTTATATTATAATGTTTCTGTTCCCTTTAAATATTACCGTGTATGATGAACCACATTCAAGGCTTGTTTCAGTATGCAAATTATCAAACAAAATATGAAAAGGCAAAACCCAAATGATTTAACCATCTTTCCACTAGGATATACCTTTAAACTCATGCAAAATTGCTAACATACAACGCAAAATCAGTACACGCTTCTGAACTATTGAAAAACTGTTTCCAAGTTTGAAAATATTTGACCCTGAGATGCCTTCACATAAAGCCTCACTAGGAAGTTCTAATTGTGCTTGGGGTTCACAGATGTGGGTAAGTCACTTCTCATTAAACCTTCTAAAACTCCACCAACCCTTTTGACACGTGTTTTCAAACGTAAATGTAAACACTGACTAGCTTGTGAAACTGTTTCATTCTCCTCCAGAAGAGAACAAGGATCAACCACAAAAGGAAGCAGACAAGTGGTTTGTTTTCATATATGATATATCCTTAATCCCATACAAACTAGTAGAATCTACTGTAATTAACCAGTTTGTGACTTCGGTTCTTTTGCTCGGTAGAAAAACATCAGGACTTCCTTATTAATGACACATTTTTAGATAAAAAGGGTGAAGGAAGAGGAAAGAGTGACGAAAAATCCCAATAAAGTGTTGAGTATCACACCGAGTATTGCCGACAAACACAAGCGAGACATCAACAGCAGCAGTTTAAGGGAGGGGGGAAGCAGGGAGAGGCATCAGTCAGCCTTTTCATGCTTTATTAATTCTTAAGAAAGTCTTCCCCTCTGTCCAGTTGTTGCCTTTGCTAATATAACCAGACAACAGGCATTGCATATACCCCCTTTCAGATTGCCACCTCAGTTCTGGCGCACCACCAACCAACCCTAGCACTTACAAAGGTGGTATTTGCGGGGCTGCAAGTAGACAAAGCAGATGTCCTAGGCCAGAGATACTCAATTGGTGGCCCACATGGAAAGTTCATCCTACCTGCAATATCCTCCTACCAGCTTTTTACCGGTAAGAAGTTGCCTATTGAGACACATGATGACAATGCAATAGTGAGTGGATCAAATTTATGGAACAGGTCTGGCCATGTTGTCAGGTCCTTCTTGCCTTAAAAACAAGCTACATGGTCAACTTGAGTGAAATACTGGATTTATTTTCAAAATGAGTATCTGTAGTAAATGCTGATTTGTAGCATGAACTTTTATCAAATAGTAATTAAACTCTAATATAGAAAGACTTTGTAAGTAGAGCAGCACAGCTTTTAAACCTATCACCTACATTTAACAGGCACCTGTAACAGCAGAGCAGAGTACATGCCATGAAACTCTAATTATTGTACTTCTACCAGATGGCTCAGACACATTATTGGTAAGAATTACAAACCACCTGTGAAAACTTCCGGATTTATCCAACCCAAAGAGCTCTGAGATGTTCTGCAAAGCACAGTTATGTACCAGGAGGAATATAGACATATTATGGTGGACAACAGACAGAGAATTATCATGGTTTGTTCGGACCATTATTTTTCTAAATTAGGACATTTCTGTCTTATCAAGTATCAAGCTCACTCCTTTTTGCAAGAGTCTCCTCACTCTAAGCTTACTGTCCGCTTTCTAAGTGAGCGACCATATGAAAGCAGAGAAGTCTCTTGTCTTTGGGGAGGAAAAAATGGTAGGTCAAATGGAATTATGCTTCAGGCTGAATATAATACTTCCCAGGCTGTGAGACTAAACTAACCTAAAGTAATGATTTAAAAGACACGGATATGAACTCAGCTGCGTTTCTTACAGTCAGTAACGATCCTTAAAAAGTACTTGTGTAAATAATCCAACCTTAAAGTCATTCAGATGTTTTTACTTCCACAATACAGTAACATTTCTAACGCACAAGAAGGGCTGCATGATCAATCTTCAATCACATTTTAAGCACAATTCAGACTCAGATATCCTGTAGGGTTAGTTTTAATCTACATTTTTTTTTCCACTTACTCGCAACATCAGAACAGTCAGTTCTCTTCATCTGTTTGCCCATTTTCTTCCTGTACCTGTCACTCTGCTCTGCACTTACTGAACAGTTCAAATTCCTTTTTTTCCCCCCCCTCATTATTGGCCAGAAAGACGGCAAGAACACATATACATGTATTTTAAGGCTTCTATTAGTATACCTATAAAAGTGTGGTTTAGTCACTCATTATTTATACAGAAGATGACAAGCAGATATTAACTGTTTAGAACGTAGTTTTCTCATTTTTATGTTCTCTTTGTACTCTCTGACTCCCCCCACAGTCTCTGGGTATATATTCTGAAATTTCACGCATACCATAAAGCATCTTTGGAATGTTACAGTATAATTGTTTAGAGAAACATTTAATGGCTGAGTAAGCATCAAGAGGCCATGGCTAAGGGAAAAGAAAAGTTAAAATGCTAGAAGCATTTTGCATTGAATGATCTTCTCAGCATGAGGACAGGGGATGGACATTTGATCCAAAAATCTGGTATTGACTCAAGCGATATAAAACCAGCAGCCAGCATCGAGCCATACAAAGCCATCCAGCCACCTAACAAAACATCAGCTACCACTCAGCTCTTTCAAACTGGACTCGAGTTGCTGTCTACTCAGTAAAGAAATCAAATGCTGCAGGATATTATTTGATCAATAACATGAATATTATGATATTCACGACCGTAAAAATTGGCTATTTTTTTTAATGGGTTGCTTGGTTTCCCAATTTACAGCACAGACAATTTGCACATGCATGATACAAAAATTCAACATAAGTAACTGGAAAAAAGTTGGGCACTGAGTACAAGACACAGCTAAAAAAAGCTGAACATTCTTTCACTGCAGGAAACTGCTGGAGACAATATGCAGTAAATTAAAGCCAATTTTCCTGAATTCCCTGAAGGACTGCTCCTCCCAGAGATTCTACAAATCCATTAGCAAAGGCCCATCGTTATACAGTTTTCTTGGGGCTTATTTACTGAAGAGAGTTTCAAGAAGCACACCCAAAATAAAATGTATGGTGTATCAGGGCAGAGGAACAGGACAAATCAGGCCTAACTTGACATAATTGATACACAACCTGATTATCAGAGCACAGCTGAGATGGGTTTTTTTCTACCAGTTGCTCCTCCTCCCCATACTTTTTCAAGTCAAGAAGAAACAAAATAATTACCTCCCTACCTGAACTTCTGATCCAAAGAACGGATACTGAGACAGGAGAGGTGCCAGATGCTGATGGGCACTGCTCTGGAAATCAGGCAGTTTTCTCAGCAGCAGGGTCAGCAAAGGCAAGTGTCCTCCAGCCCTGGAGCCCAAATGGATTCTGTGGTGCTTAACAACAAATAAACTGCAGCTGGTGCTGCACAACCCCTCCTGCTTCTTACTTCTACAGAATTTTCAGAGATCTAGCATCTTTGAGGACCTTCTATTTCTGTATTAAATTTGGTGGAGAACAAGTAGCAACTTGAAAAAATTAATTTGGGATACATTAATAGAGTAACTCAATGAATCTCATCTAGTTAATAAACTCATGGACAAGTAGCACAAGTTCTGCTATGCAGCCTTCCAGTTCCAAGCCCAATATATTTCCCAGAATTCCTCATCTCTTTGTAAAATGTGTGAATCTAAATCATATGTAAAGATAATGGATTGCACATGCTGCTTGATGAAGGCTTTAAGAGGTATTTGTGGGGATGTAAGACTGCAAGGGACTTCCCAGGTCACTGTATTTGCATCCTGATATCAGAAACACGGTATTAAACAATCTCTTCCAGAAGATACACATCTCTATCTTAAAAAGAGTTTTCTTTTTGCATATCCCCCCTTAAATAATCTCTAAAATAGGGTATTTATTTTAATTTCCAGCTAAATTCTTTGAAGACCCCATCCAGTCGCACTGAGATGAAACACTTTGAATTATGTAGGACAAGTTTATACATCCTCAAGTTTTTCTTTCTCTTCTCTTCAACAACACAATGATCCAGATGTTGCTGTCAGATAAATTCCCTGGTTTGAATATATAATTTTTTTCTTTTAGTCAAAGGCAAATCCAAATATTCCATGGGTAACTTTTTCTGTAACTACTTTCACTTGGTGAATTATAGGGAACCATAATACCGCTGCTGATTTTAAAACAAAGTCTATAAATTACTTCTTGTGTTACAATGACCCTATCAGACCCCCGAAGTACGTCTTTGGGGGTTAGGGTAATGGGGAACACAAGACAGTTTACAATGAAGTCTAACAAGCAAGGATATGTTAATCTTTTCAGCCACTTTAATCCAGGAAAATCAAAAGCAAATGTCTTCCTACCATAGCTTCACAAAACCTAACCCAAAAAACTTGCATCTTAATGCCTGCTGGGATGTTTTCTGCTAAGCATCCACTAGATTTCCTGTAAGACTCACTACACACATTCCCCCAAAAGCTGGATTGATTTCTTCCACAGTTCGACTTGTTTTTGCCAAAGTCTCTTTTAGTTCAGCACTGGCTGCCTGCCTAACGAAACAACCTTTCTTTATGCCAAAACTGTCATCTTCAGTTGCACAAGACGCATCTTACTTACAAATATGTATAATGAGCCCAATGTTTAATGCCCGAAGAACTGCTATTTTAAAATGATCTCCAGCAAAACTTAAACTGATATAGAAGCAGTCACTGACTAACCTTGGTGGGGGGAATTGTTCTCAAGAAAGATTTTTTTTCCTTTTGTATTTAAATATACCTTTTTAAAAGAAAACCCTACAGTAATTTTTAGAATATGAAAACATATTCATTTACCCACTGAGAGCAGCAAGAAATGTGAGGCTCACTCAGAACCCAAAGGTGAAAGCTTCATTCTCACTCAGTGTGAAGTCATCATTACATAATGATCCCATGTACCAAACCTGCCTCTTATTGAAAAGACTAGCCTTTAAACATAAGAATCTGATAGCCTTAGTAAGTTATCAAGTGTTGCTAAAGACTGAAAAAAATCCATCTAAATAAACCTCTCGCTCTAGTTTTCTGCTGTAATTTCAGTCACAACTGAAACAATAATACCTGTGTAAGAAGTTGTTCTTCAGTCAGATTATTGATCCAACGTGTGTATCGTTCAGTAGACTCCGGCGGCTCTCTTCTGACTTGGCAACCAATAATCTAAAGCAAAATGAGACAAATCACATAAACTGCTGTACACCCACATGGTAACGAAATAAGATCATAAAATAAGCATTCAAAGCATGGGAACTCCAAGAACTAAGATAATCTAAACAGCCCTTATTAACCCCCTTCTATATTCATAATATAACGTCGCAGTCGCTCTGCTCAAATGTTAAAAAGTTACAGACTTTCAAAGGTCTCAGAAAACTAACATTGAGAAGTGTCTTTCCAATAGCTCCAGTTTTGGCAATATTTGAATCATTTTGGTTGAAATACTCAAAGGAAAGTCATCCAAAGGCAGACATCTAGAACGCAAAATTTCAACCAAAATAGTTATAAAGTTTGGCAAATGAAAATCAGAACTTGGATAACACCAAACCACTGCACCAGCGATGCCATAACCTGTAATACTGCATGTTACTTACGACTCTCATAAAATAAGGGGGGGGGAAATAAAAGTCTGTATGCTGATTTCTCTCGTCCATAGTAGAACACGGTAAACACCCCATTTTGATTTGTTCACTGAAGTACTAAACACCTGTCCAAGCAATATTTTATTCTCTAATACTGTTCTGCAATTCTACAAGCTAAATATTAATTTTAATATTCTGAGCACCTATTGGCATAATAAATAGCTTCCAATATGCATCAAGCAGAATACGAGAAGGATTTCATAAAATCTGCAACTGCACGGACATATATTAATGCAATTTCACACAAACATCAAACAGCATACCCTACAAATCTCTAGTATCTCTAGTCAGACAAGGAAGAAGCTGAGGACAGCCTAGAAGTGTGTCTATACAAAACTCCTCTGCTCCTCCCGATGGTCTGCAGCCTACCCCAAACCTTCATACCTAAACACATGGATGAGTTCATCCTCCACGTGCTCCAGCACCTCAGTGTCCTTCTTGGAGTGAGGGGCCCAAAAACTGAAGCCAGTATTTGAGGTGCAGCCTCACCAGTGCCAAGTACAGGGGGACAATCCCTGCCCTAGTCCTGCTGGCCACACCAGTGCTGACACAAGCCAAGATGCTGGTGGCCTTCTTGGCCACCTGGGCACACACTGGCTCAACTTCAGCTGGCTGTCAACCAACACCCTCAGGTCCTTTTCCACCAGGCTGTCTCCAGCCACTCTGGTCTAGGCTGGAGCCTTGCACGCAGTTGTTGCAACCCGAGTGCAGGACCCAGCACTTGGCCATGTTGAACCTCATCCCATTGGGCTCTGCCCATCGATCCAGCCTGTCCAGATCCCTCTGTAGAGTCTATTTTTTTTCTCTTCTGTTCTGTTTGAAGGCAGGGGGGGTCCGCAATGACAATGATATCACAGCAAACTACACTTAACAGTATAAATGCCTGTTATTGAGAACAGCTGCATTTTGACCTCGCAACACAGCAGGAAAATAACTACAAATGCATAACAAAGTTAACATTTTGTAAGAAGTGAAATGTTCGCACTTCCCTCTACCCTAACATAACAGTGAAAACTTTTGCACAGCACACTCACTTCCTGCTTTCGTTGCATTTTCAGAACCAATGCCTCTCAACACCGCTTTTAGCATCATCTTGAGGCATATTTTAGAGATAAAGCTTAAAACTTTTGCTACACAACCCAATTTCTTTCTAGATCCTCAGCCAAAAAAAAAATCTACCCCTTTCTGCTCTTCAACTGCACCACCCCTCTCCCAATGGGACTCTGACTCACGACTGGGATTCTTGACTTACGCATTGCAAGATAAACATCACCAACACAGAGTAACTCAATCTGGGCCTTTGATACAGCTTCTGGAAAGCACAGTTCATTTAACCAGCTTCTTTCATCCAATCAAAATCATGATTATTTAGAGCATAAATGTCTTCCTCCACTTCCCCTGTGTAAGGTGTGGCATCAGAAGCAACTGCAGTTTCCCGTTTCCTCCATGTCTCACAGAGCTTTTATATTCATTTCACTGAATATTTCCTTACAGCTCTTAAAGTGAAAAGTTTATTTTTCACTCATTCAGACTTCCAGAAAGTACAAGAAACTCTCCATATTAGAAATATTATTTTCAATATTTTGAGCATCTGTTTCTGTGCAAGAATGGAGCTCACCCAAGTTTCAAACTTTTGATCTGATTAGGCAAGTTTATTTTTATGCTAACTGTATACTGGCATATAACTGTGCTTAAATTATGCAGAATAGACAACAAATGCTATATGCTTCACATTTCAACTGGAAACTTGCTGCAGTATTAATATGTAATAATTAATATAATGTATATGGTATTTCCTTTTTAGTATGTATTAATATTTGTATAGGAAGCAATAACATGAACCATATCCAAAGATGTTTTCTAGCTCATAGCAAAGGACTACGGCAGCTCATGGAAGAGCAAAACTCTAATCAGGAGAGAAAATCATGACATCAAGCCTTCCACCAAATTGTGATGGTGATAGAGAAGAACTTGTACATAAAACACTAAACCATTACGGAAATAAACTTGTGTCAATAATAACTCTTCTTGTTTAGGCCTGATTTAGCTGCCATTTAACCAAATTTCCCTTATGCTATCACTTAATTCATTAAAAGTAACACTAGCTACAAGAATTCACTAAGTTTCTTTAAACCTCAAGAAAATTCGTATTTGAATAATGTGACAAAATTAGAGTGGTTAGTACAAAAAACTGTTATTTGAAAGATGAAGCGAGATTTACAAAATATAGCTGTCTCTAAGTACACTTTATGTTGAGATCTCAGACAAGTACAAGGTGAGCACAATAACTAAACCATCTGCCTCAATGAATCAGAGACTTAAATGGCACAGCAACAGCTACACAGACTAGATATTTATACCAACATTTAAGATTTAGATCTTACTAAAAACAAGACTTGAAACTTTTTATTAAAAATATGGAAAGATTTTATTTAAATTTTATTGTTTGTCTAGATGCTCGTGACTTTTTTTTTAAATGCAGCTGAACGATGAAATTATGTAAGATACTAGTGGCTTTAAGAAGGATTTTGTGATCATCAGTTAATGCAATCAAACAGGACATATAAATGGAAGGAAATGTTTTTATGTGGTTAAAAGCTTTCCAAAATTGTATGCTAGGGAAAGAAGGCAGTAAAATGTATTTCCTCTCCCCTCCGTTTCCAACGGCGGAAATAGTGTTCGTCAAAATACTTGACACCTGTGAGATAATTTGCATTAAGTATAAAGATACAAAACACACCCTTGTGTATTTAAAGCATGTTTTAAAAATTATAAAATATGTTGACAGTGTTGACTCCCCAGAGGATCCCTTAGGTCAGATGAATATCCAGTTCTACAGATGTTCTTATCTTGTAGCAATTCATTTTTAAGAACACCTGCTAAACATTCTACTTGGCACTCCTTCAAGCCCAAAGGATGTTAGAAGTTTGGGGTTTTTTTTTCTTTTTTTCTAATGGGTTGAAAAAAAGTAATTAAAAACCAAGGCAGTCTGAATTTTCTTTCCCGAATTTATATGAAAAACAAGAAGTCAGTGATGTAACCAGAATGAGCACAGCTGAGCATCACACCACAGGTACATTTAAAAGGGATGTTGTTATGCAAATGAAATCATGAAGTATGAACAGAACGTGACATTTTTGGAAAATCTTCAAGTAAGTATCATTGAAGAGATCCTACAGCAAATCTGTAGATATTGCAGCAAATTAAATGAGTTTCAGAAGTCTTTTTTGAAGGTAAATGAATAAGCGCCGGTATTGCGATAACTAGCCCAGGTAGGAAAAAGCACCAGGCTTCAGAAGCCCTCAATGAAAACCTGTCGTCCCAGGACAAACCAAGATCTAAGAGTCTCAATCTCTACATGAAGGCCAGTGTACACGCAATCTGAATTTCATGCAAATTAAGTAAACTCTCTGCATCCTGTCAAGATGCACAAAGCTTTGGAAGTCAAAAAGAGCAATATGCTTGCACAGTTTCTAGTTTGCAACCAATTTCTCTTGTGGCTGTGTGTAGCCCTATAAAGTGTGGCTGGATTACCACACAGCACAATATCTAAACGCAAGGAGGAGGGAATCTTGATTTTCAAACATTTTATGCTTCAGACATAGTTTTAAAAATGAAAAGTCTACACTGCAATCAGACATTCATGAATGTTAAACTCGAGCGATCCCATACGTTCGATGGGGTTATTGGCATGTGGAGGCCATATTAAACACAAATTTAATTACAGAGTGGTGTAAGTTGGGATGTTTCTCATTTGGGTTATTTGATTAAACGTAGAACAGACATAAACTGACATTGGGACTTTGAAAATGCACTGCGGTTTTTCAGAAATATCAAATTAAAAAGAATCTTTAAGGAAGTTGCCTAATAAAAAGCAAAAACACAGCTGAATTCCAGCAGATCTGGAAAGGCCCAATTAATGGAAACCACCATAAGAATAATGCCCTCACATTGTCAAACATTTTTATATTCTTCAGTGCAGAAAAAGACAAGAAGTCCTATTTTCTCCTTGTAAATATACTCCATTTCAGAATAAAATCTTCACACAACTGCTGCTCTAGTTTCTACCCTCCATACTTAAAGATTATTGAAATATTATAAGGAACTTTAAAAAAACTGTAACGACAATTGTCCAAAGTCATAAATATATATATATATATACACATTTGTAAGGATCTATATTGAATAGCTTTAATTTAGAATTACATTTTCTACAATCTGGAGAAAAATGTTAAGGATTTATAGTTTGTTTACAGTGTGCAGTACATGGTAAAACAGCTAGACTAGTTCATGAAAATATTTCTCTGGGCATTTTTTGTCTCCTACATCAACAATAAACTGATTCTGAGCAACTGACAATTGTGGGTAATCACCTCAGAAATATAATCTCATTTTCCCCTCCATGCCAAAGATGGACCAGAGCCTCCTCAGGTCTACTTAGCCCTTTTAGTGGAGCTACTAACAGCGTTAGGCAAACAAATTTGATCTATTCATCTGCCCTTCAAGACAGGTCAGTATCCAATTGATTTCTCTTCAATAGCTGTTACACAAATGCTTATATTAAAGCTAAACTCTATAGGCACTGCTTGCTAGGACTTGCCTGGGCAACACACACTGAGCTGTCCCAAACATGCTGAGTAAGGGAGACAGCAGGAGAGCTGATGCAAATTAATCCAGGAGAAGCAAAGACTACTTAAGATTTTAATCAACTTCATGTCCAAAACAAAAGCATTTATCAAAGAAAAATCTATAAGCTATGCAACAACTGGAAGACAAAACAATAAAAGGGAGATTGGTAAATCCTGGACTTCAGGAGAAGACACAAAATGAGAGATCACCAACAACCATTAGCTTGCTGCACCCAGGAAGGATGGAATTCAAATAGAGCAACTTTTCTCACACACCAGAGAGGTAATTTTTCAACATTCTGTTTAATAACAGTTTAGTAAAGCTTCACATACGCTCATTACGAGATACTACTTACCTATTTTTGCAGTCCAGACTAAGACACTAATTTAAGTGGAAAAAAGATAATAAAACCTCTCAGGAATAAAGGGTCAGACCACGGAACA
Organism: Baryphthengus martii; assembly: GCA_013396935.1. Classification (NCBI taxonomy): domain Eukaryota; kingdom Metazoa; phylum Chordata; class Aves; order Coraciiformes; family Momotidae; genus Baryphthengus; species Baryphthengus martii. The sequence goes on along the minus strand of VWZK01015396.1, from coordinate 22,885 downwards.
ACACTGTTGACCACTTCCTTAGAGGAACGGCAAAGCCACTCTGGAGGCAAATCTGCATCTTCTCATTCCTAAATGAAGTCCTTGCCCATTGCATCACACGACTTCAATGAAACAAGGGCTGATCTAAAGCTCCTGAGAGCAGGTCTTTTATAGGCAGATATAACCTCAGTCTGCCTGTGTTCCAGGCCGACCAGAAGCTGTAAAGCTGCTGAGAGAGCAGATCCAAGCCCTGCTAACGCTGCTGCAAGGCAGAAAATACCGGCTAGGGCTCAGCACTGCTCTATCACAGATACAGTTTTCAAAAGGAGCGAGTTTCCGTCTGCTAACCCCCCCTGAAGACATACTCCTAATATAGCACAGATTTTTGACTATGTAACATCATACTGTGATCCAAATACGCTCAATAGTGCATCAACAAATTCAGACCAGCTTACTCTTTAATAAATGTAGTAAAGACTAGTAACTCCACTAGAACGGCAAAATAGCCAATAAACTGTTCCTTTGCATGGTTTCCAGTTTTAAAAGAAAAAAAAAAAAAGAAAAAAAAGAAAAGAACCAGGTGGAATTCTGTGAAAATCCATGCAAGTTTTAGAGTTTCTGAATTCCAATTAGTACTGTGTAACAAAAGACTATTTTAAGAACAACAAGTAGGTACAGGAGACACGCATTACCTCAGTTTTGCCAGCTCTAGCCCTACAAACCAGGCTATCTTGTTCTTTAGACAGAATAAATTCATTTCTAAGTGCAATGTAATTACCAGGCTGCATAATAACAATTTTGACTCCCAAGAAAAAGCACACAAGAAGCATCACAGTGTGCAGCGTGAAAGGTAATCTGTTATTTTCAGGACTGCTCTAGCATGAGAGTAACAAGAAGATACAGCAAACAAAAGGCTTTAAGATCTTTCAGAGGTGACCAAACCCCACTGGTATGTGGAATGTATAAAGCACTGCACACTGAGGACTGCCAATATTCCCAAACTGCTACTGTTGACTGCAAATATATAAGGTGGCCTCCCTTTTTATTTTTCTTCCCAGCTTTATTTTTTCCCATGCTCCCTTTCATCAGGAAGCAGCTTGGCCTGGCACAAGACAGATAAAACAATCTTCTGCCTTTATTCCAGACTTCTGATAATAAGCAGGAACAAAAAAAACCCACAACCCACTCACCGCATTAATATGATATATTATGACACAGCTGCTCAGTAAAAGGCTCCACTGAAAAGTTTCTGTTGTAGAAGCCAGTGTTCTAGTGATCAGAAGTTTCTACACATGCAGCTACACATGCGAGATGGAAACAATTGTCTGGATGTTTCTTCCACCAGGTGAGTACACAATGTCTTAACTACTCAGCAAAACAAATCCTTTAGAACACGCTATTCACACAGGGTGCTCTTTTTGTATACAAAACAATCAGTGCACACTCTGACTTAAAGAACCGCTCTGATATGCAAGACAGCGTATGCAAACCCGTCCAGGCTACCTAGAATTCCCTCCTTCCTTCCAAGGACAAAAGCTAGATCTCAAACATGGAACTCACTGACAGATGATCTAAGAATGTCTATTAATCGCTTCACACTCAGAACAAAACCAAACTCAATTACTTGTTAAGCTATTGCCACAGAAACAGCTCTCATGGATTAACTAATACAAAAACTCTGCCTCTTGCCAACGTAAAAATAGTTGAAACATTGTCAATCTTGAGGTATTTTGAAAAAGAATCAGATCCCATTACCATGACAGCCATATAAACACCCAGAATGATGATCTTAAAAGTTCTGTTCCACATGAATACCTCCTTCATGTACCACTAAAACTTCATTTTGATTATTCCTAAGAGATGATCTACTCATTTTATTGTATACTCTTTCTGTTGTTACTAAGAAAATCTTTACTTGCAATTTCAGGTATTGATTTAAATGAATGAGGTGGAAGCTAAAGGGATTGACATAATCAAGAATCAATAGAATCCAATCAGTTTAGTTACCAAAAAGTGAAATGATTCAAAACAGTGCTCAATAAGCAATAGGTAAGGTAAGTGAGGGAGGGGAAACAAAAATGTCTACCGTCTAATAGAACTGTGTAACAGGTCTAGGCAAGTAGAATGGCACAGGGCACTGTGACAGTCCAAAAAAATTCTCTATTAGACTATAACTTCCAAAATCAAGACATCCATGTATCTAGACCAAAAGAACAAAAAACCCCAACAAAACCCCGCATCAAAACCCCTTCATTTCTAAGTTTAGTTAATTTGTGAGTTTCCATGGGAGTGGGGGAAGTGACATACGATGCCTTTGGCCCAGAGTGGTGCCTTACAGAAAGGCTCAAGCTCAGCTACCTCACTCAATTGTTCATTTCTCCGGTCCATTTGCTGATTGCGCAATATTTGTTTACAGCTTTCCCAGAGGCAGATGAACAGGTCTGTGCATTGGCAGTATTCTGGTTCACCCAATCCAATCAGCTATCTGAGAGTCACATTAACCATCAAAGATATGCAGAATTTAGTCAGTTGGTTAACACATGCAGATAATGCAACAGGTTAAAATGGCTTTAGGCATTGCAGCTATTGATCTAAATCCAAGCTACAGAATATGCCAAAAATTTGCTTTAGAGATGCAAAACAGTGAGAATTGCTCATTGAAGAAATGCAAATGGTTATCCTCAATGTTCTCTCACATGCCTAAGTGTCCCCCATGTTTAAGAAAGAGGTTAATTTTAAAAGAAAAAGAAAGGTGTTCGTTCTGACACTTGTACAGGTTCATCTCTTATTCACCCCGTGAAAACAAAAGGAAATAATATCCTTTATTTCCATTGCCCACATTTTGATTCCAGCTGTTGGGAAGACATGGGAGATGGTAAGGAAGAGCTTAGCTATTTTATAAGCAATTCTGCAGAAAGACAGAGATATAAAATTGGAAGCTACATGCTGTTGACATGCACAGTCATACTGCTGTGGCACACATATATTAAATAGTGGTGAGAGGAAGAACAAAGAAAGTAACACTATGTCCAGTAGACAATACGGGGTCCAAAAATACTCAGTATGGCTCAGAGACAGATGAAAAATTCAGTGGATTCTGAGTGTGAATAGTACACCTCATTTTAGCACCCTTTTCTCCTTCCAGTATCTGGAATCTTTAAGAAAAACTAGAAGAGTATTCCAAGCGCGGCACAGTGGCATGGCAAAGTGTGGCCAGGTACCTATGCACCTCAGGGACAAAGCACATTCCAGAGGAGCTTTTTAATGCTGCTCAAGCTCTCCAAGAGTGTACTCAAACCACATCCAGTGATTTCACCTCGGCAGCCCACAGCAGGTCCTGATGCAAACACTTGAGGGCAACAAGATAACCTGGGAGCAGATACTGCTGTTCTCCTCTCTCCTTGAAATAAGATGCTTTGGGAGCTCTTAAAGGGTCTGCTCAAATAAAGTAACAATAAATGTGGGCCATAGGCATGAAAGACTGCACTGTGTGTGTGTGGTTTGGGAAATAATTTCCTGGGGTACTCCAAACTCAGAAGGCTTGTTCAACAGAACGTACTAGTGTATGTATGTAACAAAGTTGGATCTCCTCCAGAAGGACACAAGTATAAGTTAAATAAGCTATGAAGGTTTGATTTTTTTTCAGAATTAAGGGAAATATGATCTTAAATCTTCCCACTCATTAGCTGCCAACGAAGCGTACATGATTTGTGGTTGGTAAACAAGCAACACCTGGCTTACCCTGGATAAATGGGATAGATGCTGCTTCTAGAGATAAACAAAAACTAGAGTGAAACATTTTCCTAACAGTTGTTCTTTCTCTCTAGCAATGGCATTCCTTATCTGATTAGAGCACGAGTGATTTGGAGGGTGCTTGTACGCGGCATAACATAAGCGCACATGTGCACTGAATAATCGGTGCCAAAAGGTTGGTGGCTATTATATTATCCATAGACACGATAATAGCTCCAAGTTTTCTAACTTCTCAAAGTAGGTATTCACACTGAGCTAGCAGAGCTTTGGAATTTGTAGGATAAATACGCAACATCTCAAAAATCTGCATCTCTGAGAGTGTCCTATTTAGAGAATCCTTGCCACCAGGACTTGGAGATAATGTAAAATATTCACCAGAGGACAAGACGACAGCAGTTCTAGAGAGCTGTGTTTAATAAAATCACAATGTATCAGTAATTTGTCTTTTGAGATCCCAAATCCTCCACTCTAAATGTTGAGTGGCAGAACAGTTCCCATCCTAAAAGAGTTTTTTTTGGAAAGTCTTTCAGATAAGATCAGCTTAAGAGCGTAGAAATTAACTTGCTCTTGTTTTTTAAAGCATCATTAAGCAGTCTACAGTACAGGACAGGAGACTGATAAAGGTACAGGCAGCTGCAGTGTTACCCATCATATTCCAGTACCTGAACCTGGGAACAAGCCTCTTGCTTTTTCAGAGATAGAGACACCAGTTTCTTTGAAGAACTACTGGTTGGGGAGTCATTCCAAAGGCACCTGCTATCTCTGGTTCTGCTGTTTAGTAACAAAGCTTCAAGTCGGGGTAAGCCATCTGTGTTTAAGAATAACATGAAAGAGGAAGAATCTCAAGGTTTAGTTAGGATCTGGGAGAAGATTTCTCTTGTTGGACAAAAAGACTGAAGCCTCCAATATCAGCGCCCACTAGGACTACCAGATTTCAAATCTGGCTCTCAGTAACTACCGGCAAGGCTAGGATTAGGAACAGAATTTCTGAAAGTACACTGAGACTACATAAAGTCAAAAATCCAGGTCAGAAGAAGTTGCAAAACAATGGAAAGTCCAAGTCTGCCTATTAGAATTTCAGGAACAAACTAAAAAACCTCAGCGCTTCACAGGCAATTCTCAAGCTTCTGCTTTCCTCCCCCCACCCCTCTCCACCTACTCCGGATTACCATACTGAGTGAAGCTAGGGTCAGAACTTCAAATGCAGAACAGAACTTTATTCAAACGTCCCCAACTATCTTCCAACGCCAGAAAATTCAATGGCACAATTATTCTGAGGACAGTAGATACCATTCTTTTAAGAACAGCAGTCCACCCTGACATTGGTCACTAGATTTGTAGCCAGAAGGTTATTTCTTTTCTCAAAATAACTCAACTTGTGTCAGAGCTACTTGGGGGCTCTGGACCCAACTGATCTATTTGCTTATCAGCAACAGCTGGATATGTCCTTGTTTCCGTTGAATTTGAGTTCTGTAAAATACATTAAACCCAGAAGGTATACTTCATATAGGCATTACAAACATTTGCTACACCTGTCAGATGCAAAAGCACGTTCCATTCAATTCAAACACAGATTCGGTTTTGCCTTTATAGGGTTCAAGAATAAAGAAGAAAAACCGCTGCATCTAAAAGGTGACAACACAGGGCAAGAAACAACAGAAAATAAAATCCATTAGAAGTGTTGGGTCTGGCTGTGGTGGAGATAACTCCCCTCAGAGCAGCCCTCACAGCACTGGGCTCTGTGTTAGTAGCTAGAAAGGTGTTGACAACACTTCACTGTTTTGGCTACTGCTGAGCGGTGCTCACACCCCATCAAGGCTGTCCTGCCAACATTCCCACACACACCAGTAAACTGGGGTAGACAAGATCTTGGAAGAGGACACAGCCAGCACAGCTGACCCCAACTGATCAAAGAGATATTCTGGACTATGTAATGTCTGCTCAGCAATAAAAGCTAAGAGAAAGGTGGGGGGCATTCTTGATATTTGTCTTCTGGAGCAGCCACCACGTGTACTGAAGCCATGCTTCCTGGGAAGTGCCTGAACATTGCCTGATGATGGGAAGTAGAGAATAAATCTTTTGTTTTCCTTTGCTTCCATGCACAGCCTTTGCTTTTGATTTTATTAAACTGCCTTCATCTCCACCTACATTTTTTTTCCATCTGATTTTCTCCCCCCAATCCTGTCCTGTTGAGGAGAGGAGTGACAGAGCATATTTGTGGGCACCTGGTATCCAGCCAAAGTCAACACAAGTACTACACTAAAACAGGACCACAAGTTTAGATGAGTTTAGAGCATGGAAAGAACAGGTTTGTGTTGCTTAGAATATATCATGAATACATACCCATCAGTCTACTCAGGCACTCATTATTACTGATGTGATTGTCATTTAATAGTTCATACCGAATGTTGTTAGGCACTAAAGTAGAATAGAATATAAACAAAACAGTTTAAGTGCTTTCTAAACAGACTACAAACTGTTTAGTTCAAATTAGTCTAATTTAAAAGAAGTCTGAGTATACAGATATAAAAGTCATATCAGCAAGCAATATGATCACTCAACACTAGTTTCCATAAAACAAGCTTACTGGAACAACTTGCTTCTCCAGTTTTTCAGCATTATGCTACAGAATTACATCAACTGATTGATACCAGAACAAAAACAACTTTCAATGTATCATTTTATTATGTTAATAATGTGAATGAAGTTAACTGCTACTCGGGTACTACTAAAATTATGATTGGATATATTACACTGTAAGGATTATCAGGTTTTGTAAGGGCCCAAATACAGGTGGTATGATGAGCAGGTACCCAACTCACCACTAAGCAGCAGGTTGTTTGGCAGACATTCCTCAGATGAAACAATCGCAATAATCTCTACTTGGAAGCAAATGTGTTTTGGAGGAAAAGTTGAAAAAGTGTTTAATTCCCTGAGAGTGTTAATCCTAAAACTGCCTATTTTGTTCTGAGACCTGCAGGAAATACCTTCTTGACAGATCAAGTCAGTTGACCTTTTCTTTCCAGAAATCTCTCACTCACTGAAATAAATCTCACAAGAGAAAATGTCAGAGATGTGAAAATAATAACCCTATTTTTGCTGAACATTCTGATAGGAATAGAAACTCAAGTTTTCAAGTGTATAAAGGAGTATCTATGTCAATAACGTTGACAAATAAAGTCACTGTCATAACAGATTATTTATATTTATCATCATCAGGGAAGATAAACATATACACAGAACTCTCTTTAAAGGATTCTGGTCCTAATCACAGGAATTTATTTAAATTCAAAATGATAAACCATAAAACAACTATCTCACAGAATGGTTTTGAAAGTTCATTTCACTAGAAATAACGAATAGCATTCTAATAATGTTCTCTTTTGCAGGCAGACATAGGGAGAAACATCCATTTAACTGTATGCCAGTTTATTAATGATAACAACCCATATATTAAATATTAAAACCAGACAAACCATAGCTGTAGCCAATCCTTTGCAGCTTTTCACATTACTTAGTAAGGCTACATAAACAAGGCATTCTCCTTCAGATTACGTACATTAGTGACACCCATATACTACTTTGAAAAAGTGTATCACTGTCATAATGACATTTGCTTTACTGAACAGAGAAACTAAACAGAAGAAAAGAAGTTCAATCAAAGCTACTATTCATCGCAAGGATTAAAAATAAAGGGAAAGAATACACTGGTTATTGCTTTGCCTCCACCAGCCCTACTGTGAAATTTTCATATCCTTTTAAAGATGTATCCGGCACTCTGTAAAAAAAGAGAAAAAAAAAGCGCACAAACACACACAAGAAAAAAGTACTCACACTGTTTGGGTGTTGAATGGCAGCTTCGTGCTGCAGTCTAACCCTCTGTGGCATCATCACATCATCCTGGAATAAATAGCACACTGTTACTGAACAGAAAAAGGGTCACAGTACAGTACTCAGGCACACATTAGAATATGCTGCTAAACTAACATTATTTTACTGGCTTGCAGTCAGAAATGTAAGTGGAACAAATATGAGGAGACTTTACACTTTCAGTGGATTGCTCGACCGTGTTCAAATTGGAAATGATCAAAACTACTACGTGATAACTGTGTCAACATCTCAACATACACCTTATGGGCACCCACACATTTTAGAACTCTAATGAAATTCACCCACTCTTTAACAACTCTTAACAGCAGTATGTGTGGAGAAGGAACTAACCTTGATTGAAAGCACAAGACCTGAGACATTACAGCACTATGAGGAAATGAGGAAATGTGCTTTGTAGTCTGGCTGTGCCTTGTTTCGTTGATAAGCAAAAACCTTCATTCTCTAGATCTACCAATGTCGTATTTCATGAGCAATTTTTGTGAAATGATAAAATTGTAACAAAAAAAAAGAAAAAGAAAGAAAAAAAAACACTCATGAAATGCATCAGCATTGACACTGTCTTTAAAACACACCACCTGGATTTAAATTTCATGTTAATAATTCTTTCACCTGTAGCAAAAAGGTCTGGTTTGTTCACATGCAAAAAGACAGGTTGCCTTGTTAAGTGTCAGTAACCTTGCTCTCCTTCCTTGAACAGATCAGGGATATTCCTTTCAAGAGTATATTATTTCCTGTGCAAAATTATATCCTTCCTAGGCTACAGTTTTACAGTCTATTCAAATGCCCAACCGCAGCACAGATTTTCTTCCCTAAACTCAGTCTCCTGAGGTTTCTGTCTATATTCTTTTTCATTCTGGTACCATATTTCTTCCTTTTTAAAGGATTCGTTTGGCCTTTCTTAGATGCTGATTAAAGCTAACACAGCCTATTTCATCTCGGGGTATTTCCAAATGACCCTACCTTATCAGGCAAACAATTCAAAGGAGCCCTGAATTCCTGTTCTACATCCATTCTTTTAACAGCTCCTCACATCAAAATCATTCTAAGAAGATTCGTACTAAAGCCAAAAAACCCCAAATATTGAATTTCCAACAACTTTCACATTAAGACGTTCAGTCAAGTCGACGGCGACAAAAAAAAAAAAATATATATTAATGTTTACATATCTAGAGCTTAGAGGGTTGAATGACCTTGGTATAAAGGTGACATTATAGTTTTATCAAAAACAACACAAGGATTGAAAATAGTTTTAGAAGTAGATCCAACTATTTAATACAATTCAAGGTTAAAGATAACAGAAATGAATAATAAAACTGACCCTTATCACATGCAGGTTTATTGTCAATAGCATTATTCTGTATTTTGTATTTAGGATGTATGTAGTAACAATCATGAGAGATGTAACTTATTTTCAAAGCTAACAGAGTGAGAAAAGCCCTTCCAATTTCTCAACCTCTGTACATCAGTTACTTAAAAACTACAATGATATTATTTACCATCTAACCCACTTTATCGATAAGGCACCGAATTCAGGTACTGTATCAAGCAAATGTTCCAGCAAAACATTTACCATAATTCCCCTAAGAAGAACCATAATCCTACTCCTTTATGTCAAACACAAAGCTGATTTTTGCTAAATAAAACCTGGTTTTCCTATAAGCAATAGGAGATATATTTTAACTGAGCTTTGTTCAAAGAATTCCAGTGCTTAGCAATGGTACTATTATCTCTTACAATGTACAACATATGCTCTTGCTCTAAAAGATTCTACTGTTTATGATCCTGCACAACAGAGATAAATTTAGCAGAACTCAGACACTCACAAAGATGACAAATAATCTACTTCATTTAAAAAGGTTAAAGCAGCGGGGAAAGCATTCAAATCAAATTCAAATATCCTGGTCACCAAACAGGTCAATGTTATGTTTTCACAAGCAGCCAACTTGACAGGAAAGGTCTAGTTCCCCCTGACAAAACACTTTGTCATTTTGATGCTATTGGCAAAAGTAACAAGTCTATAGATTTGAGTCTTAGGCTATCACCAAGATCATCAAGATTCTGCAAAACACAGCTAAAGAGAGGGCACTATAACCACAAAAACTTCAAAATGTCTTTCTTTTATGAACACATCTTTGTTATCTAATGCTGGAAAACTCTATGACCTCTATGATCCTGAATGACCTTCAGATTATTTTTTTTATGGAAAAAACCCTTATTTTTTGTTGTTGTTGTTGTTTTATTAACAGTTTTGCACATATGATGCACTGCTGTAGAGTTCTGGGACATTTTCCAGGTTCACAGAAGGAGAAAGATGAAAAAAGTCTCACAACACAGTAGTTTGAGACATAACCCCAAATAAAATAATAAAGCAATTAGGTGATGAGGAAGAATAACACAAAATGCAAATCACATCCCAGACAAAACGGAGTCACATCAGTCATTTAGCTTTTTAGACTCAGGTTGGGCAATTATAAAAGAAAGCAGACTGCTAAATCCAACTTCAATGCATTACAGATTCTTTTGAAGACAACTGACAACTGGCCAGGTAACCCCAAAGTAGAAAACAGAACATATTTCTACAGAAATCATCTTAAGTAATGTGGTTGTATTATAGACCAATGTTTAAAAAAAACAGATCAAATTCTAATGACTAAAAATCAAAAAGATTGTACCACAAAATTATGTAATCACAAATTTTCTATCAAAACTGTTGCATTTATGATACTGAGTTCAACAATTGTGTTGCCAGACTTTGGTTTCTACAGTCAACAGAGTCTGGTCATCTTTTTTTGGTTTAGAACTGAGAGCAAAACCTCAGTAACTAGGCAAACACTTCCCAAATCATTTTTCACTACTCTTATGTCAGACAAAAAAAAGTACGTATCTGAATACAGCTGCTGTATCAAAAAGGGAAGTATATTTATTTTGGTTCTGTCTCCTAGGTGCGAGTAGGGAAGATAACAATGCTATCAGTGAATTACATTGAACGTATAATTTTAAAAACCAAAATTTTAACAGAAGATTCCACTGAAATTCAATTTTCCCTGTTAACATGGAAGTGTCTAACAGCTGTCTCCTAGAAGATATAAGGCAGACAGGATAAAGAGAGATTCCGCCTACTGAAAGAACAGACAAAACAACAGTTTTAAAATAAATGCTAGATAAATGCATGTCTTCACCAAGCAGAGACTTACAACAGAATAGCTAAAATAAAATAAATAAATAAATAAAAAGTAAAATCTATTTTCATGTGACCTTGCTTACCAAATTTAGTAGAAAAATTAAGAAAACTCTCAGGTAATAGCTGGGTTTACTGTCACCTAAATAGGTACACACATACAGTGCAACAAGACCAAACAAAAAGGCAAACAGCAAGAAATAAAGTAAACATAAATAGAAATCTACTTTAGGCACTCAAAATAACCCAGAATTTATATGAATTTTGCTGATTACAAACGTGTTTCCTGTTCTCCAGTGTCCATTCTGAGTAGGAAAACAATTTGCTCAAAGATGGGCGAATGAAAAGGACTTTATTTCACATGAAAAGCCAGCAGGGATTTCTAAACAAGCCCAGATGTGTTCCTGCCAGTGGGGGGCCGTGATCTCCATCACTTCCCAGTCCAACATCCCCCTTCTGCATCCAACACCCGCCTTCTGCAGAGAGCTGTCTTGCTCCTGTCAAGTTCCACACCACTGACAGATGCTGCCAAATCAGAAAAGCCAGTTACACAACTGTCAGCTGGGTTGTTATCCTTCCAACCAGGAGAACAGAAACACAATTTGTACTGAGCTAATTGTTCTAATTCACTCATGTGTTTAGCTGAACAACAGGAAAACTAAAGCAAAAGACTGAGCTTAAGAATATTACTCAAAGGTGCTGCTGTTGTTTCGGTACGTGTTTCTTAAATCAATCTGAGTAAATTCAAATGAGAAGCATTCACTGGCCTCTTCAAGCAGGCTGTCTGGACCACACTGAACTCCACAGCGATAACTTCATGATTTTCCCTTAAAAGTGTGCGGGGGCTTGCACTTCAGAAAGTAAACCAAAACATACACCTCAATGTATGACACACATCTATTTTTTTAAAATGAAGGACAAGTTCACATAGACCAACACACCAATTACAGCTCACTACCAAAGTGCTTTCTCAAGCTCACATTGCAGACTCAGCACCACATGATTTTCCAAATGCCTTCCTATTTGGCTGCTCGAAAAAAAAAAAAGAAGAAAAAAAAAAAGAGAGTGAGCTGACACTCCATCCATTCAATAATAGCACCTTCGTTCCATTGCAACTAATACACATAAAATACAACCTGTAGTGACGTCAGAAATGTCTGATTCGCTGAGAAACGATACGGCATCTCCAAAGGCTTTCAGCCCATCTAATGGTCGTTCATTTATCCTACACCTGCTCTGACTAGAGTGAAAATCTTTCTTTGCTATTGTTCAGTCCAACTCCCTGAAGGAGGGAACTGAAAGGCTTTGGACCTCCAAAAACTGGCCTGTCAACAGCACTACCAAAGCAAATACACTTGATCCGAGGCGGTTTTTCAGAAGGCAGGTTTTTAAAGAAGCTCCACACTACCAACCCCATTGGAATCCTGGCTCTAAAGGCCACACAAGTCACCTGAGCAGAACACATCCTGATGATCTGTCAGTACTTGGAAGATCATACGAAAAAGTACTACTTTTCAGTTTCTACTTCTGAATTAAACTGAGAAAGAAGAGGACAAAAAATAAGACTCTTCAAAGTTTAAGTTGACTTTATAAAGCATCTTTTTTTTTCTTGAGCATGGCAACAAAAATGTACACGGGAGGATACATGTGATGTTCTCCTGCGCCTGAGTGACTAGCACCTTCCAACAACAGAAAATTAATTAGTCTTTTTAAGGAATTTTTTAATTCAGCATCACTATTAATTGATCAGGGAATTTGTGCTGCTGAAGCAGCTTCCACAGTACGTATTTGCAGGCAAGGAAAGCGAGTAACTCAGTGTTCAACAGCCAAGTTGGGAAACTCAGACAAGGTAAAATCCTCACTGTGAATTCCAAACACCCACTTTAACTAATGAACAGATGAAGGTATACGTAGGGAGAAGTTATGGCAATCAAATTCTGAAGGTTTGCTTCTTCATTTATGAAACATAAAATTAATATTTCACATTCTAGATAGAGGCATTTAATCTGTTTTTAATACATGCACGACTTTACAGAACAATAAAAGGAATGATGCCTTCAAGCACTCATAGTTTGATTTTTTTGGTGCTCATTAGGGATTCAGAAACACACATAGCTCTTCTGAACAGAAGAAGCTTGCGGCAATGGAGTTCATCACTCCATCCACTTAGTGCTGTTTGAGTAACAGCTTCTTTCAGTACTTAAATAAGAGGATCGTATTTGCGAGGAACAGTACATTAAAATAAGCCCAGAAAGGAAATACATAAAGTCTGATCACTGGTTTATTTCCTAAGTTATCAAATGTCAGTTTGGAAGAAAGCAAGAATATTTCAAAAGTTTATTAGTGCCTGTAGAGTAACTAACAAGAAATGCATCTTTCCAAAACCAACAAGTTACAGAGACTATAAAACCAAGCAGCTATCAATGCTGAAAGCTACCGTGAAGGCAGGACTCGCTGAAACATCTACCAAGTCTGTCTAGCTAAGGTCCAAGCCACCTTCTTCCAAACCTTGATGAATTCCCCCTCAACGAAATGTTTTTGAATTCAAAACTCCAGAGAAGCATGCAATTTCACAGCAATTAAGAATTAACATTCCCAACTTAATTCAAACAAGCAAATCTCACAAAGGGAAAGGCACAGGTCAGCAGCTGCCAGTTACAAACATGGGAATACCGATTCCGGTGGTCCACCCTCACTTTTGGTGAATAACAATTAACTGTTTCCCTTTGTCATATTCATCTATTAGCAAGAGGCAACACTGTGACAACACAGTTTAGAGTCACATGTTTGACCTAGGTAAAAACCCCAGAAACAGCGACACGTGGCCAACAGAGCCTTTCAAAAGACTAAAACAGGTGTCTCGAGGACTCAAGTGAATACGACTGGTTTGAAATACTGCAGGTCAAAACAGGCCACATTTTCATATTTCTTCTGTAACAGTCAGGAAACTCTCCAACAACAGGTTGCTTAAACCTGAAATAATGGGAAACTACACACAGGATGAAAGGCAAGCATGTTGCTTTTTAAAGAAACAGTTTTATACAAGTACAGGCATGTTTAAGTGAACGGCAGTGAAAACTGCAGTTCAAAGCAGAAAAAGGAATTTCTAGTGTAAGAGTCCTGCTGTGCTGCAACTGGGTAAAGGATTGTACCAAAGATGGCAACCGCTCCAGAGAACCGACAAACTAAGGCTACAATACAATGCGACTGGCAGATCACATCATAACTGCAGAAAATGTGAAGAAGAATAAAGCTAAAAGTGAAATGTATTTGGTCATTCTAGTGCTGCTATAACCAAGATCTTCTGAGATTATAAATGTTAAATATGAACAATTTGTTAAGCATATTCAGTTTTTCTACTTGTTTTCCTGGTGGGAAAAATGCCTCAGTAGCTTAGAAGTGAAATTTGTAACAACAAGCGCAGCAAAAAAACGCCGTAATAGCTATTAGTCAAACAGCTGCCACTTCATACTAGAATAGGCTGATCAAATTCTGACAGTTCTGAGCTCTGCAACCTTTTTTTCCACATTTCTTCCCAATTTGTTGTCCTCACAAATCTCTGTTGAGAGACATAACACAAGCAGCTTGACTCCAGCTGGAATGGCAAGCAAAACAGTCTCTCTGGAGCCAGTATTTCCAAAGATGCTCCCAAATATGCTCCTACATTCATTTCACTCAAAGCAGTAAAATGATTGTACAAGGAGCCACGATGTATTTCTCCACCTATATGAAACGCACACAAAGAACTGACCCAGCCCCATTTCTCTCTAGGTGGATACCTACAGCGAATCTGAAATTACAGCTGCGCCTCTGAAGGTCAATTCCCTGCCATTACTGCAGCACATTCCAAAAGGCTGATATCAACATTCCTTCCTAGAGAGCTTGACACTGGATTGGTGACTGAAAGGAAGAAGGTAGGTGGCGTGTAGAAGCGGAGCTGCTAAACAGCTGGCAACATCTGTGTTTCAGCTATCACACAACATTCACTAACTACAGCCAAAATACTGAGTAATTTCTAGTCTTGTAGCAGTTTTGACACTCATCCTAGTTCCTCCGATTTGTTTTCAGTAAAAAATGGCAGTCAGGAGGAGGGGCAGTAGAAAATACATTAAAAGCCATGCCAATCATTTAGAACTTCTTTCATATCAAGATTAGGCTTCTGGTAGTTCAGAATGCCTTCTGTTTGAAAGCATCTAGCTTAACAGCAGGAAGAGAAAGGCATAGAATGGAAAATCTCGGTAGCTTCTTAAAAACTTATACACACTGTATGTCATAAAATTCTCAATTCACTTCAAGTAGCTCTTAATTATATTAAATATGAACTAATGCTAATGATAGTATTGCAGAAATACAAAATAACCACTTGTTACATTCCTTAATAGTTGTAATCGGTTTTCCTGATGTTTTCTTACCCTGCACAGCCGGTCAGCAAACAGAAACAAGACAGCAGCACGAAGATGCATACTGTGGAAACACCATAAGGTAAAGAACAAATCAAGAATGCTGACAAAATCTCTACAGAATTAATAATTAATTTCATTTAAAGAATTTCATTCTCTTGGTTACTGCTAGCGATTTACAAACATCTAGATCTGCCTGGACAGAAAAGAAATCCAAAATTTACCTCAGTAAATTATTCTATACAGATCCGAGAGAGAAAATAAAAATCTCCATGGGATAAGAGAATAGTAAGTTCATTTCTCACCCATGCATAGGTGATGACTTCAGTCAACACAAGTATGAATGTAACTGATCCTAGAATGCTCCACACAATGTGGTATCAGTCCTAGCTTGGAATACCTGAACTTTGCCAATCACAAATAAGATCTGATTTTGTTTTTTGATTTTACATATGTAAATAGCCTCACTGACTCACAATACAGGGGAGTTAAATCCATGGAATCATTCATGTAAATTATATGGCACCTGGGATTGTGTCTACCTGCAGTAAAGCAAAAAGAACTGGATCCCAAGTTCATTAATCTCAACAAAACTGGCATTGCTCCAGTTACTTCACGGCATAATTTATGAAGTCCCTACACTCTTTCAAAACCTGGTGAGTGAGTCAAGTGATCAAAAAGAGAGCAGAGAGTTTTGTGCTCATAATTCCTCAAAATACTTTGTTTACAGAAAAGACACTGACATTCAGTGCTGGGTATGAAATATTTTTTCATACATGAGGATCTGACCTTTCCAAATACCTTTAGCTTGTATATGTGATTGTGAGTTCTGCGTGTTCAACGGATATTCAAACTTTTGTTTCTGAAGTACCCATATATACCTATATGTATCAGACACTGCATTTCAAAGGTCCACCCTCCATAAACTTATATACAAAAATTTACACGAAATACTCTGTGAAACAAACAAAAACCCCAAACCTACAAACTGTTAAAGGGAAACTAAGATAAATTCAAATAAACTGATTTTAAAAGGTATACTGTGTTCCTAAATACAGTAATAACTTAATCAAAGCAAGAATAAAGGTCAGGAAAGCCACCTGCTAAACTTAATGTCTTAAACAGTAAGACAAGGCATTTCTCCTGCATTGCCTTGGGTTAGAAGAATTATACCAGCACTTAACCATGTCTTGCAACAGTACACTGATTAATTTACAACATTTTAAAACACAAATGAAAAAAATCCTTCCAGTTAGCTGATACAACAAGTGGACTTTGCAAACCAAAAGATTACCCACATTAAAAGCTGTGTGGTTATAAGGCTGTACAGTTCACATCCCTGCTCTCACCACACTTTCTAATAAGCATGGACAATCATAACATTAAGTTGAATCCTACCTGAAACCCCACACTTTCAGCAGCCAATTTGTCCGAGAACTACTCTAAACTATCGTTCAATTCCAATTCAGAGGAAAGTATCAAACTTCAGGTGAAATTACATGAGATCAGTGAGCCTTAAAGGTCCTGCTCCTCTTGCCTGCTCCTAGCGGCACGGCACCATTCCTCCCATCAGCTATGCACATTTGTGAAACCCTTCACTGCACACTAAGCTGCAAAAAGTCAGATAGTTATCTGTGGGGTGGTGAGCTGAAAGGGTTCACAGACAGGATCCAACAAAGCACAGAAAAAAAATTCAAGATGGAAGGTGAGACCTCTCCTATTTTGCATCAAAAAGCCAGTAAATTAGCTCTCAGTTTCTCATTAATATGATTTTCTGAAGAATGTGGGAAAGAAAAATCCTGAAAACACCTTAATACCAACCTTGCCCAACCCTGCTCACAAGAGGCTGTGAAATCCAATAGGATCAAAGAATGGTGTACGGCTGTAGGCTCTCTACGGGTTGGAAGACAACTTTACAGCTATAAATAGTAACCAGCACACTTAGCACCCAAACACCTTGAAACAGCTCGTCTTTAAGGCCAACCAACAACCAGACTAAAACCAAAAGAATTTGACTACAAACCCAAGTTAGACAACATGCATTAACTTACTGAATCCAGAAAGCAGAGATAGGATCCTGAGCTCTGAATTACTGCTTGATTTTTAGCAAACCCCACTGTTGAGAAAACAGATAAAATTATGAGTAGTTTTTACACGTGTATTTTTTTAAACCATACTACAGTCAGGAACAGATGGAAAGAAATACAGAAATCAGTATCGCATAAAGTATGCAATTTTTCCATGTTTAAAATGGGGCAATTTGTAAATATTTCCATAGTATACCTAATTTCAGTCTTCTTCCCTGACCGATTATCAGTTGTGTTCGAACTCTACCACCAAGTAGAATCAGACGACTTTTGCCAGCCCTCCACAAAGACACAGTATGTAATATGTATCTTGAAGAGCCCAGCTATCTAGGTTTCACATGCAGTACCTCAGATCATAGAATCACACAACGATTTGGGTTGGGAGGGACTTTTCCAGGTCATCTGGCCAAATTCCCCTGCCATGAGCAGATGCTGAGAACCCTTGGCTGGATATAAATTTGTCGCAAGTCATAACAAGTAGTAACAAATCATACAAAGGCAAAGAAAGAACAACAGGTTGCTGGGCAACTTGTTCTGCCCATCATGAGGCCACATCCTAAGAAGGACTCAGAAAATGTTCTGTTCCATTCTGCTTTGTAAGGCAGACAGGAGCCAAAGCAGAAGAACATATGTACAAGGAGGACAAACCTGGCTTATTTATGTCACAACACGTTACACCATTGATTGGAGACCACACTGAAACACAAATCCAGTCAAATGACAATGCTGGCACTCACGGTCTTTTAGTTTCTGACCCTCTGACACTTGTTGAACCTTTTACCAAGCCTTTTCAGGAAGTTAAACCAGAAGAAAACTTTTTTGTCAGCTTAATTTCTGAAGCATATGACAGCACTGGAGGGTCAAATGGCAGAGCTAGAAGGAAAACAGAGGGGGAAGGGGGAACAGGAATACACAGCCAAGAGTAAGGATGGGACTGCAGCAACCAGCAATAAAATGAACACAGCTTACCACCGAAAGACTTTTACAAGGTAGGAGGGTTTACCTGGGATGATTTTTGTATGTAGACAAGGTCTACCTAAGAACATCCCAGTCTTTGAATTCTTCTCCCAGGAAGCATTGTGAGAAAAGACCACACTACATCCAGCACTATTGTGAAAAATGCTGTATGAATCCCACTTGGTCCTGTACAACATTTAAGCTGTGTTTGAAGTATTTATGGAACCAAGTCACGGAATCCAGTAAGATTGCCCTGACATGCTAACCAAATGATGTGGAGATATGCAATACTTTAGGGTTTTTATTCTTTAATAGGAAAACTGTATATGTAAAGCCAGAAAATCTCACCATGAAGTGCAGCAGGATAATTTTAAATATTATCCCTGAAGTTCCTGATTTTGTATTTGAAAAAAAAAAAGCAGAATTCTGTAATTCTCTACTCTTTTTATGTGATACAGGTTTAAGTTTACTCAGGAAACAAAATTACATGGGCTCAAAGGCTCACTTAGTTTTAACGCACACGCTTCTTGGCTATTCTACTGAGTTGTGCAAGCACAGAAAAAGTCTTATGACGACATTCCTTCCTGCCTCCAAGGGACATTATGGCAACTACCAACAGAACACTACTAATAAAGGCTCTTCCTGATAATCACGTCATTCTTTTCTTAGGTATTTTAAGTATTTTAATTCTCACCTTAACTTCTCTTCATCATGGATTTCTTGGACTTATCTTACAGTATATTTACATATTCTTTTTTATCCACATATGAATATCTCATCTCTCATATACAGTTACTTTCATTCTCCTTCCTATTGGCAGCAAAAAAGCCGCTGGCAAAGTCAGTAGCTACCACAACAGCAGAGCCGAATCTTGGCATGAGCCGTTTTAGTAGGAAACAACCGATGCAAGTTCGCAGGTCTGGACATGCCAAACGAGCAAAACCCTAGTACTGTGGAGGTCCCTACTAAAGCAAGAGGCAGAGGAACAGGATGGGACTAAATTTGCCGAATGTCAATCAAATCAACACTCTCATACACCATTAGCAGCTGTAAAGCAGCCTGCACTTACATTGCAATGCTGTCACTAGTATATCCCAACATTTCAACAACTTTAGGTAGAAAATAATGAACCACTAGGAATCAATGCAGAAAAAAAGTGAAGGAGACTCAAAGGCAACTACAAGATGACGATTATATTACTCTGTGAATGTCCTGAAATATTTCTGATCTCATTTTCAAATAAAACACTTCAAATAAAAACATGAAATACTTCATATTTGTTATGAGGAAAAATCTGGAAAATATTTCTTTCTAAGGTTAAGACAGAAACCACCCCAAAGCTTTTCATACACCACCTATATTTTTAGAGAAAGAGAAGAAAATACACAGGTTTTTAGAATTATTAAGAGAAAGATAACTCCCTGCAGAAGAAACTAGATATTAAAAGTTATTTCATCACAACAAATCCTATGTTTGGCACGAATAGAAAATTTTCTTTAATATTACTCTACTGAACAAAGTCAAATGTTTTCTGCCAGGTCTCTGAGTTTTGTAAGGCCTGCTTACTTGGTGAAAAGAGCCTGTTACCATGGTTACAGCCGTAAAAACTTAAGCCTCAGTGAGATATTAACATTCCTCACTCTTGGAAAGAAAAAGGTTTCCTTTTTTTAGGCAAGTGACCCTTTCTTTTTTTCCTAGGTTCCCCCTCTTTCTTTTACATGTTAGAAAAGAATCAGAAATAAATCCTAATCTTGTGTAAATAGTTGAAGATGTGAAGCCTGACTAGTACATTGTTTCTGTACCAAAGCATCTTCTTTTAAAGGAAAGACTCCTTACAGTTGTAACTAGTCCTTAACATAATAAAAGTAAATCACTGAAAGCAAACAAATACTATGGATTTCAAGTAACCTGCTCCTAAAATGTAACAACCGTGAAGAAAAGATGTCCTCATTTTAATGGTGACCCGAGAGTGACTTCCACATGAATACACTTGGTGGTGTTTTTTTAAAAAAGAACTATGCATTTCATACTATTATCTAAAACAAAGCTCACAGCTGCATCCCCTCCCCCCACACCCAATTTATTAAAGATTTGTTCAGGTTTCAGCTATCCCAACACTGACAAACCCACGTTAAAACAAAAAACAATCTGACATATCCCTAACGACACAATGTACTCCTTGTAATTCACAACTCAAACTTCTTAGGTTCAGTTTCCTAAAGTGCAAAGGTGAACTGACTTCAGAATTCTAACATAAATTATTGTCAAAACACTGCACCTCTGTGTTCTTGGAAACTAAAATCTAGTTTGCACACAATTAGTACAACACTCTATTAGGAACAAGATTGTATACATAGAAAAAGTTTTATTAAAATAGGAAATATAACAAGATGGTATTATCAAAAGCATTACTAACCAACTTTCCCAAGTACCATAATTAACAATTATGGTACTTGGCATTGTTTGATTTTTTTTCCTGAGAAATCATAACCACTTAGATCATCAACTAATAAGAGAATTAAGATTTGAAAGATGAGTGATCACCCCATAGTTACAATTCAGGGGTAGGGGAGAAGAAGACAGACAAATTTCCAGGAAAACAAACAATTCTTGACATTGCTCAACTCCAGTTTTATCAGTTGCCCAAAAGAAAAAAAAAATCCCTCTACAAACCTTGTCTGTCTTTTGTCATCACCACCTCAATAATGCTAATATTACTAGTTGCACTGTCAAAACAATACCACTTCATGCTAGAGATATTAAAATACTAAAAATATTTACAGTAACAGTTATGCCGTGTTACTTTGGTGTTGCTAGGTCTGACAACTGTTTAAAAACCGCTTTACAGAAGTCTATAGTCAAAAGAAATGACAGTAAATAAAGCCAGGGGCCTACACTAAGTTGCAGATGAATTGAGCGCACAAACTCCAATTTATTGGTGCGTTTCAACAAAGTGGATGAAAACTAAGCCTTTCGAAACAGAACTGCGCTTTTTGATAACAAGACCACTTTAAGGAGATGGTAACAGCCTAGCTTTCCGTCCAGTTGCAAACAGGACGTGTTGTTATAAACCAGAAACCAAATAGATCTTGTGTTACAGTGTTTCCAAAGCCTGTCTTTCAGAACTTGAAAGACACAAACTTGGAACCAGTTTTATAACCTGTCTACTAATTGTCACAAAACCCAGAAGAACAGAAACATGAGCTACACAGCTCCCCCACAAAATGTGAGCCCCCTGTTCTGCTTGCTTTGTCCTGTTGGTCTCCTTCAGAACACAGACATGATACTTCAATGCCATTCAACACCAGCTTCTTCAAAGAAAAATATACTTCTATTTCTAGTTTACATTTTAGCAAGCTTGTCTGCTAAAAACTCCTCAACATAAAACAACCAAAACAAGCGAAAGAAAAACTGTTAGAAATATTTGCTTGTTAGCTCCTCCAATGGGTAAATGCACTATTAGCATGTAAATGAATAGGGACTCCACCATACACCCACCTGGTCGCTCACTAAATATACTGGGTTAGGCCTTGCTGTTGGTACTTCAGAGTTTCGTGAGACTTTTTAGCTCACGTCAAAACTTTTCTGAAACCTGTGTGATCGTCAGAGGGATATCAAGAATGTATTTTGTTCTATTTCAAGGTCTATTCCACAACACTGAAATATGTATTTACTTTTTAAAACTTTATGCAAGAAATTTTGGATTTCTTTTTTCTTAAAACCCATCTCCTGAAGATAAATCAGGTATCAGAAAGCTACAGTAAAATTGTAAGCATTAACAATATTGTGTATACTACAATTAAACAAAATTCTTTTGCAGAGTACAGTGCAAGTGTTAAGCCAAGTTCTTCTTTCCTGGATGTATAAACAAATTCTACAGAGCCCAAACCAACAGGGCCAAATTCTAAATTGGAATCAGTTTTTTAAAGGGAGAGCTCTGGAAAATAATGTGGTTTTTTTCCATTACAAGGTAAGTGGCTACAAACACACTTTTCAATCTAAAAAAGCACAAGATGTCTGTGGTAACAACCTAAGTCTCAAAAAGTCACTATTAAGCTACATACCGCCTCGAGGCTGCGAGGAATCATTACTACCAATGATTACTGGAACACCACCATCTTCCAACCTGATCTTCCATTTTTCAATTATTTCAGCTGAACCATCCTAGAAAAATGATGACATAGATGTAGTTATTTTAACTTGTGTGGTGAAACAGAGTCCAAAACAAAAATTCGTATCAGAGACAGTATTTACTTGGGGAGTATTTTAAATAAGATCGGAAACATACCGTACTGGCATCATTAAAAACTGACAGCTCCATGGTTTCTTTAAAATCTTGTTCCCAAATTGACTTCAAGCATTCATCTAACCAGCATTCACTATTGTAAACAGGCACAATGACAGACTACAAAGAAAAGGAAAGAAAAACTCAAATGTATGTAAGCAAGCACTATTTTTATTTACTTACGGTATAAGCATTCATTAAAAAGGCAAAAGTAACCTTCACCAAAAAATGCATCTTCAAAATACAAAAGTAGGTATTATAAAGTCTTCATTATAAAGATATGATCTGCTTTCTTCCCCAGCAAACTTTTTTTTCCTTTTTCCTATTACAGCCTCTATTGGTTTAGCCACATACA
>VWZK01015395.1:103396-128877 GCA_013396935.1 Baryphthengus martii | reverse complement strand
CGGAACCCTGCCGGCGGCACCCGGAACCCTGCCGGCGGGGGCTGTGCGAGCGGCTCCTCCCGAACAGCGCTGAACGGCCGTTACGTTGTATATCCTCAGGCAACGGCCAAAAAACAACTTTTAACAATTTCTGGCATTCTCTTGAGTGAGCAAGAAGGGATAAAAAGAGAAGGACTTCCTGCAGTTTTGCACTTTCCGTTAGGAAATCCAAACTAATGGGCAGCCGCCATACTACTACTACAACTACTACTGAATTTTGTTTTATTCATGGAAATGGCATGGATGGTTTCTTTGGTATCTCGATTCACAACTGCTGTGGACGGACAGGATTTTCTATACGCAGTGCAGGCTGCCACATCTGAAAAGCTGGTTTACCACTTAAATAAGGAGCAGTCTCTAGGTGACCAGTCAGCAATTTCCACCAATTCAGTGGCTGAGTTTTCTTTGGCAGGCAAAGAGGGCTGCTGGAAGGGTTCCGCTCCAGCCTCCGAGCTGATTATACTTGGAAGGACTGATAAATGGCTAGATGCTCACACCATAAAACAACCTGCACATCTTCTGAATCTGGACATTTGCATCGCTATTAATATTTCTGGTCTTCTGAGTGAGAGGGAAAAAAACCCACAGAACCATCCAGAGAACTTTGGAATAAACGTTTTAACATTGCAATTTATGCTTTTACATACCTTTTAAGGCTGTTAAAGAGGTCAGTTTTCCAGTTTTTCTAGACATTTAAATATCTTCCATCCATGTGGGATGAAATCATCCTCACACCTCCTCTTTCAACTGTGCCGCATTACTCTATTCAAATTCCTTTGTGAAGTCTGCCATGCCGTACAGCAGCTGGTAAAACTGCTTTACGTTGTCCTTCGCCCATAAGCACATCTAATACAGTGTGTGTGAATATATTATTTCTATCTCCTAATCTGTATTCCTCTGCACCACACACAGGATGTTCCAAGTAAACCACATGAAAACAAGATTAAGCATTCAATCTAGAAACACAGCAGACATGCTTAGTAGGAAAGCCTGCAGGACTGCTTTCAGATTAATATGCAAAGAAAAAACTGGGTCTTTACCTTCCCTTTGTCTCTCATATATACAAAGTTTCAAAAGGTAGGATTTCAGCTTGTATTAAACATCCAAATTTCAGCATTTATCTACTCTACAAGACTCTGAGTCAAAAAATTAGTGAAATATTTTCAAGAAAATGTTTTTAGCTTTTAAATGGAAATCTAACATCTGTTTACTTTCAATAACCAAGGTTCAGAAAAAGCTTATTAAAGATTCAAACCCTCTCCCCCAACACCCCGCCAGGCATCCAAATTAATTCTTGAGTTTAGAAAAGAAACACCATAAGGCTCAACATCTATTTTTTTCCCCCCTCATTCATGTTAAGCAAGAGGAATCGTGGCAAAAGCTTTTTCTACCATCCACACACAGTAATTTGAAGTTACCTTCCATAATTTAAGATGGAAGCATCTAGAGTTTGCCAGCAGAACCATCACATAACGTACTAGACTATTCCGATTACAGTCATCCTCAGTCCCACAGATTTGTGGGAAAACCCACCAACAATATCCCATTACTTCAACCTAAAACCCAGCCAGATCCTTAAAGTCTTCTAACAAAGGGCAGAAGCTTCACAGAGCCAGTAAATTAAACTCCCATCCTGCAGAATTATCAGCTACCCCAAAGTCATTCAAAAGGGCTTCAGAAACTTTTGGGGCAATGAAGGATTAAAAAGGCTCAAGTTTCCAAAAGCAGCATCATTTTTTTTGAAATCAAGGGTAAATCCAGCATCTCATAGACAAGTGTAAAAAATTGTTTTCATGAAAACATAAAAAAAAGCCACAAAGAAACCATTAAAAAACTTTCTCTCCAAGTACTAACATTTAACCTACATAAATGATTATTACCTTAAATATTTTCAAACTGCAGTAAGTTCCACCCAACAGCAGAGATCTGCTGACACACCACAGAATCAATCTCTTAATAAACAAAAATACTGAGTTAACAAAGAGTGCAAGATTTTGCTTACAGCTCAATCTGCTGTGGTTAGAAGGACACTCAACTTTACAGTAATAGCAGACATCTTCAGCAAAAAACCCTACTGCTACAGCACATTTAATACACTCAACCTGGCAGACAGTAATATAGCTGATTTCACATACGTTCCTCTTGTATTTTCAGAGCCACAAAGATGAGAAACTTCTAAAACTTTTCTACATACCTTGTTACAGAGGCACATAACTCCTCAGAGACAAAGGCAATACCTAAAACAGAGACTGAGGCCCAGATGATAAAAAACTCCTTTTAAAAAACAGTAAATCCATTGACCCATCTTTCACCTTCCAGAAACGAGAAGACCGCAATGGGAAACAGGAGGAATTTTTCTAGAAACTTGCACACAACACAGAATGAAGGGCAGTGATGTTTTTCATATGAAAAGGCTATTATACCAAAGCCCAGGAGTAAGAGTGTGCTTTGGGCAAGTTTTCTTCAAGCTGAAAAATTAGATTTTGTCTTGATTTTTTTTTTTTTTAATTGTTTTCTTGCTGTTGTACATTTCAGAGAAAGGCAAAACTAATAAATTTGGAATTTCTGAAGGAAAATGGTTCATTGTTATTGACGCTTTGCCCACAAATCAAAATCATGGTAGGAAATTCACTATCAAACTGAGCGTTTCTAAATGTAAAGGGGTGGGGCTTTTGTAATGAAACCTATTTCAAGTTTCAACTGAAAATCTACAGGAAGTTTCAAGTAACACCTTATGAGTCTTGTAAACAAACATACACACTACAGAATTGTGGCAAAAAGGTTTTTTTTTCATTTTCTTTCTCTCTTTCCCCCATCCTCCAAAGGTGGAAGTTAACAGAACCTAGTAGACAGATGTCTGGAGTACTAAACCAACTTCTGACAACTTTAATGTCCTCTACAGGTGCAAAGGGGGTATTCGCTTTATTTCAAATAATTTGGTTGGATCAGTTCAACACCTAGCTTATTTGACTTTCCTGAAGACCT
Organism: Baryphthengus martii; assembly: GCA_013396935.1. Lineage (NCBI taxonomy): Eukaryota > Metazoa > Chordata > Aves > Coraciiformes > Momotidae > Baryphthengus > Baryphthengus martii. The sequence goes on along the minus strand of VWZK01015395.1, from coordinate 125,853 downwards.
GAAAAGGTGCAAAAGTTGATTTTCCTCTCTGAATAAAAATGAGCTATTTGGAAAGGAGTTACAGGCTGTGCCATCATGAAGGACCAAGTGACCCCAAACAAGGGGCTCAATTCAGTAACCACAGGTAATACTTGCTTTATTTATTGTATGTGTTTTAAATGCAAAATGGATTTTCATTATTTTTCCTGATCTGTGTAAAGCTGAATTTGTATGGAACTAGTAACCCTGTTACTTTTTTTTTTATTATTGATAGATACAAAATTATACAAATATTTTAACTCTACTTTACTCAGAAAAAGAGAAAGATTTCAAAGATTTAAAAGTCAGTCTATCCTAATCATAATCAAGGCGCAACTTGATTCTCCATCTAGAAATGTAACGAGTAGTGTCATTTTCAAACATTCAAACTGTAATTACATCATTTCCTATTCAAAACAGCAAATCTAGAAAGGTAACGGCTTGAAAAAACAAAAATAGTATTTAGATGGGGATTTTTCCTACCACACTGAATAAAATCCAGTGTATTCTGATTCTGTTCCTAATTTGGTCACAGACTTCCTGCGCAACGATGCAACCCAGCAGGCATGTACCAACTTTCAAGTCTGCAGAATGGGGCTAACACATACCTCATCAAAGGCACGTAGACATTTGATGTTTCTCTAATACTTTCGAGACCTAAGAATGGAAATCTGTATTCTTTCTATCAGTATAACATACTACTCTATACAATGTTTTATTTAACCAAACACCGCATAACTACCGATTAGTCCCTCTAAAAATAATGCCAGTTCTTTACAATTCCTTCTGTCGGTCTCTCATTCTGTATTGCTGAAAGACCACATGAAGGAAAGATACTTTGAATGGCTGCTCCCACGGCTTATCCCCCGAATTAAAAAAAATCTTTTTTGAAGTCTATCATTGCCATAGTTACCAGATTGCAATTTTTCCTTAGGGTTTAACCAAATATTCAAACTATTTAGCATTATAGTTTAGTACTGCATAGGTGCAACCTTATTAATTTTGGTCAGACTTTTTTTGTATGTTCCAGATGAAGTCTAAACATTAAGTTTCTACATATGTACAGATAAAAAAGTAACAATTAACTTGAAATAAGGAGCTTCTCAATGAAGACTAACTTCTCTTTTAAAAAGTCACAGATTCTTTGGGATTTCGTGTTTAATGCAAGAACCAAAATGCATTCAAGTACAAAGAATTTTAAGTAAAAAAAAAAGGAAACAATCAATAATGTGTTTGTTAGAGGGTAAAATAATTTAGTAAAAAGAACGACCTTAATACCTGGTTTGCACTTGGAAGTAAGTTAGATTAAATCTTTCCCTTGACAAGCATCCTTTTTCTGACTAAAAGCTTCTAATAATGCTTAGGAGCATTACTGAAATTATTAGGTCTGGATGACTTGCGTCAATTTTTAAAATGTGCCACAATTCTGTTTAGAGATTCTTATGCTATGAAAAATGTGGGATGTTTCAAAGAACTGAAAAGAATGATATGATAATGATATGCTTGTGTTCCAAATGGACTGGAACAAAAATTATTTGATAGTTTAATCAAACAAATCAGTTCAGGCTGTTCCTGAACAAAATAATGAAGTGAATAATACAGGACTCTGTGAAGTCTGAAAAATCATCAGTCAGTCAATGAACCCTCAAGAGTAATAAAAACAACACTGTTTTAAAAACAATTTGATACTCCTTTGACAATATTTCTAGTTCCAGTCAAAGAAAATTTAATGATTGCTTTCTTTTTAATAAGTTAGTTCAGTATAAGAGCATACAGAACAAGAAAAAAATAAATATATATGTATGTGAAAGGAATTGGTTGTATTCTGCAGCAAATCTATTCTAGGTAACTGATAATAATACTGTCATTTTGGTTAATAGAAAAAGATAACAATATTTTTAGATTCTAAAGCTGATAGCAAGAACAGGTATGGTGAGTAGAAATTAAAACCAGATCATTATATAAGAACACTGGGGTTTTTTACACTGAAATTGTAGCATATTAAGCTTCTGTTTATTACAACATTTTAAAAAAAAAATATTTTCTATTGTGTAAAACTTCAGAAGCAAATTCTTACCAAGTTGAAAAACTGAACCTTAAAAACACCCCAAGCAAACAAACCACCAAACCATAAACAATGACTGCCTTTCCTGCAAACACAAAAAAAAATGTCTTGCCTTGGTTTATTTCCATAGTTGGTACATCTCTTTTTACACTAACTATTGGGAAGAAAAAGAGGGGAGAATTTATTTTTATTCCTAGATTAGAACAGAAAGTGAAAGCTGAAGGGATGATGTACTAATTTAAAATCCCCCAGCAGAATGAGATTTCTCAAATATTGACCCAAGTCAATTCACTAACTACAGCTATGATTTTCTTAGTCTTATAACGTTTAAATATGTATTGATAAAATTACATTCTGAAATTCTAAGCATTTAAGATGTTAGGTTTTGTATTTGTATCAAATCATGACTGTAGCTGATCTGTAATTTAATAAGAAGTACCTTTTTTAATACCACATAAAAATAGAACAGAATAACACATTAAATTACTCTTGTAAAAAAATCCTGCATAGCCTTTGCATTTGGTTTTTGCCACTGTTGCTGACTAGGAGAGCAATGGGGGAGTACCAAAAGTAGTATCAAAGCAACACGCAACTGTCAACGATTAGAAAACCAAAAATTTAAATACAAAGCAAAGTGAAAATACAGGAAAAAAAAAAAAAAATAAATCAGTCCTTCCTAAAGACAGCTAATTTAGTAAATCGGGTACAAGCGATGCACACATCAAAACTATACACCAATCCGAGCATTCAGGAACTAGGACCATGTGCACTGGGGTTCTACAGACAAAATGTGTTTGTAGCAGATAGCCAACTGTATGCAAGAGTCTACCGAAAGCAGGGTAGAATAAAATGGGTAATGCCGTACAGCAACACCACAAATTGTAGACGGGAGAGGGGATTTTTAACTCTGCCGTGCTCCCTCAACCGCTGCCTACTCATTCAGTGTGAAACTGCTGGCCAGGGACAAGACATTCAGAAAGAACTATGAAAACGACTTTATAAAATACCTACAAAGAGACTGAAATAGCTTAATCTAACCACTTTATCGAAGATTCAATTAGGATGGATGAGATTCCTGGGAAAAACAAACAAAAACTTAATTACACACAAAAAGGTTATAAAGGCCATTCCACTCAGTAGGATCATTTTAGCGGTATTATTCATAACAGATGCCCGTCCTATCTATTCTTAAATTCAGAAGTAAATATTCCACACTCGCTACACACAACCTATTCCAGGGCTTACAGAGTTTTCCGTAACACCTCATCTAAATATTCCTTGCTGCTATTACTTCTTCTGTTATCAATACTGCACACGGAGACCACTTGCTTCTCCTTTCCAGCTTTCGTGAGATGCAACTCCTTAAACTAATCTCTAAATAAAACAAAACCTCAAATAAAAAACAACAAACAACTTGTTGTGTAAATTTTATCTGTAGGCCATGTTTTAAGACACTGTATTTCTAATTGCTCTCCTCTGGAGTTTTAATTACCTCATATTTGGTGTCCAAACCTGGACACAGATATGGCCTAACTCATGGCAAGAGAAGCAAACAGATTATTTTATACAATTTTCAAATAATATATTAGCATTCCAGCGTGACATTTGCCTTTTTGGCACAACTATAACATTACCATAGCACGTTCTGTTTATTTTTTTGGCTATTTCTCCCTAAAAACTGCCTCTTAGGGGAGGAGGAAATAGCATGCAGACGTTCCATTTTCAATAGCAGCGAACTGTTAATGTGGCACATACCATACCATGAAATCCTAGCAAGCGCGGACTGTTGATGGCTCCCCAGCTTAGCCTGTTGGCTGTCTTCAATCCCAGACACTAAAACCTTAAGAGTAAAAAGCAGCTAGTGCAAAGTTCTCAATTCTATGTCCTGGGAATCTTGGCTTATTGAATAAAGCACCCCTCTCACTCCTCCAGAGGATCTGGACTACTGCAAGTCCAGGACATGAACCACCTTAAAGGTAATACAGGATGCCTTCTCAAGTCATAGGTGCTTGCAGATAGGTGCTGTGCTAACCATCCAACAGATTCTACCATACTTCATGAAGTGTCCTTACCTAATTCTCTTCTGCCCAGCAGACAGAGCATTCAGTGCCATATGGCTCAATGTTTGTAATACAAAAGAGACTTTTGCAGTGCCACTCTCACTGAGAAATACCACAAACACTCACAGGTTAGCTAGCTACACTCCTTCACCAGATTTGGCCTACGGTATCAGACTACAGTACACTTTCACTGCGTAGGAAAAAAGCAGTATTGCAAGGTTCTTTAATCTTGCTGTCTAGTGTATTAAAAAAAAATCTCACCGTTATCAGGATGAACAGAGCTTTTAGGTTTCAAAAAAGGATGCTCACATTCTGTGTAACTACTGACCTGAAAAGACCATAAGGGTTGCAATAAATATGCCATCACTTCAAGGCTTTAAATCAACAGTCTTACTAAATATACATTAAAGGAACGATCAAGCAAAGTTCAAAGCAGTAGTTCAGACTAAGCATAATCTGGCTATAGGTATTCACTCTCAGATTCTGAATCAACAAAGAATTAAACCAAAATACTGTGATAAAGGCAGCCACAGAACAGGAAAATACTTCTGAAGAGTTATCTGTGCTTTTCAAGATTCTGTGAATTACCCTATACACTAAACAGCCAATCAAAGTGATCAGGAAAACTACTCTATCCTTTTTCAGAAAAAGAAATACCAGGTTTACAACTTCTGATACGTGCTGATGTGTGTCAAAAATCATTCTTCCACCCCCAGGCACTTGAGTAATGTCTCAGACAGACAGAACGTATGCACATGGTTTCAGCTTTGGTTACAGCTCAACTTATCATAATACTAATTTTAAAAATGCACTGTATACAACTCCACTCAGCAACAATCTGTTCACTTCTTTAGTTTTAAAAGCTCAACTGTTGCAGTCAGTCCTCACTTCCTCTTAACAAATTATCTAGGCCAAAGCTAGCTGCCTTGTCCTCATATTCACTGCTCTGAAATCCTGCAATCTTGTGGCTATTACAGCTGTGTTTTTTTTAGCCTCAAAGGCATCCCTTTATAACGGATTAGAATTTCATAACACATTTTTCTTAGTACTTACAAAAAAAAAAAAAGGTAACATAGCTTGTAGTTAATACAGATGCTTATTAGATTTCGGAAATGGCAATATTCATAATGCTTTATCTGGTAAAAGGAATGGATGGAATAGGTCCTTTAGTTAAAGTCAAGAAGGGAAGAAGAAAAATGGGGACTAAAGAAAAAGAAATCTGATCTTAAGCGAGAAATGACTAATAAACACGTTCTGCTCTATTTGCCATCCAAGATACACAACTACCTGTATAAAAATCTAAATATGTATTTGTCTTGTGTAGAACTGTATGGGCTGACAGAATATATAGCAAAAAGCAAAGCACCACAACAAGTCCTTAATGCTACAAAATCGACAGGAAACTTCTAAAAACTTCAGTGCTTTAAGACCTAACTGGTATGAAAATAACTACATGACTTCTTTATGCTAGAAAACTACTCCAGCAGAACTGTTCTGAATGCAAATTAACATTCATTTACTTGTTTTTTCCTAGTAACTTGATCATCAGGATGCAGTTTTGAACATTATGCAAAATTAGAAAGTTAAGTCTAGTAAAAAGGGCTGAACCAATCCCAGTCCTTTAAGAATAAAACCAGGAATGCTAAGATAAATATTTTGAGAGCTTTGTCTGTCTGCAGAAAACAAACAAACAAAAGTAATCATCAAAAAATAAATAAAATGGGTTTAAACAATCAAAGTTGGTGACAGACACTACCTACGGCCACAGTAGTTCTCCATTACTGAAACTAGGGGGGGGAGGAGAGGAAGGCATGTGCTGCTACAGGATCACCATCAACAGTTAAACATGGTGTTTTCTTTCATGTTTCTTTTGTGAGTTGAATTAACAACTTACTAGCATAAGAAGGGAAAGCCTTGGCTCTCCAAACTCAAATGTACATGAATGATGCCTCCCTCTGTCCATCCTCTCTTTTGCATCAGGTTCTGGTATACTTTTGATTAAAGGCTAAAGTGATTCAACTCACCAATTCAACAAGTTTCCTTACACTTTAGTGAGTCGAATCATTTCACTGTAAGATCAAGCGCCAGAGTTAACAAAGTACAAGAGGATAAATCGATGGGTAAATTGGCTGTCTGCCTCCAATTACAACATTAAGTAGCATTCCATAATCATTGTCTGGAATTCGTAAAAATACAGAACAGACAAAAACTATAAATTATTACTCTTCTCTTCCTCACCATTTCATGTGTGTATGTGATAGGCATTTTCTGTATTTATCTTTTTATTGTACACTCTAGATTTCTAACTTCTGTTTTTTGCAAATTCTAAAAATTAGATGTATGAAGTCCCATAGCTGGATGAGGAAGATGACAGTTACCATATTACTTGATTTCATTTTTTAAAAAAATAACTAGATAATCAAGCTAACTATCTCGTCTTCAAATGATCCTCTAAACTGCGTTTCATCCCTGAATGTAAGTCAGCGATCTGGGCATCTAACAAACAGCTTTCAGTCCAACATCTCCACTAAATCCCTGAAGTGGCTTCACACTGGCTGAAAGCACTTCAGTATTGGAGTATATGCAAGGTCAAATGCAAGTTTGTATTCAAAGTCTAATCTACTTGGATAGCACTCAAAAAAACAGTTCACGTTAAGTTTTATATCCATTGCACACTATTTGCAAACCAAGCTGACAGGAGCTTTTCCAGTGAAACATTTTTTTCAGATGAAAAACTGATTCAACTGAGTATTCTGTAGGAATAGATATGAGTGTTGATTTTTTAGGACACTAGCAAAGCACCATTACTACTATATTACAGAATCAAACAAAATAGGGTGGGTTTTTTAATTAATCTCTTTTTGTAAAAGAAGAAGCCCAATCTTAAATTGGGAACTAATTTCAAGTTGAATTTCAAAAATTTCAGAATTTCCCACAAAAAAAAGAAACCTGACTTAATTAAATTTATCAATGGGATCAGTCCTATCAAAAAATAACAGTACGCTTGGTTTGATATGCCAGAAAGTGTGACATTTAATGACTGGACTACAGAGAACTTACCCCAAGATGATGACTCAGTGTTGAGATAAACTTTAGGAGGCCTTGAGGGAGTAGAGATCTACAGTATAACAAGGAAACTCTCAAGAACCATACAGCTAGACAAGTAAGATTCCTCAGACCAGTTCACTGCCTTGCATAGGGAAGGATAAACCTTAACTCCATCAAGTTTAACAGCAATGGCAGACAGTAAAGTTGCACTGGATCCAGAGAACCTGACTTACAGGTTACATCCGTAATGGCAAAAAGATCAAAATATGCAAAAATATTCTTTTGGTAGTCTCGTGGTATTGTGTGGATTTAACCTGGGTAGCCTGTTAGCACCATTTCACACAGCACATACAGTCCAAAATACATCACAGTTACAGGAATACTGCTATGCAGACTTCTATCCCCCTTCACAAAGCCTGACGTTGATATTAAAAAAAAAAAAAAATAAAAAAAAAAAATCAACTAAAGGAAGGCCAAATATCACTACAAAGACAATTTCAGTAAATTACACCTCTGGCATCTAGTTTCTTCTGCAAAATTCAGGCTTGGTGGAGATGAGAGTCATCTAAGTCCTCATTGCAGAACATACTAAATTAAAAGCATCTAGCACAAAGTTATCTTACCTACAGAAAAGAAGTTTTATTGTCTCCATCAGTTTGCCTTTTGCTTTTCTTCTGCTTTTCCAAACAGATTGTTTTCATCTCAGATAAAGTTTAAGGCTCAGATTTACCAAGAACCAAACACAAGTAATAGAACCTGAAAATGCACTTCGGAACAGTCAAGCCAGGCTCTCCTTTGCTTCCCAGTGATTTGCTCTGCATAACTATCCTCAAATATCTCCACTGGATTCAGCATACATAGACCAACAGTCTTTCTTCCACTCTAGTTCAGTTGCCAGCAATAACTTTCAAGATTATCAATCTGCAAAACAGCCAAATTCAAACATTCTTCATTTGTTTTGGGTTTTGGATGATCTTTGAATTCAACTAGATAGACACTAATCCCTAGACTTTTCCTTAGGTTTTAGTGCAAGTGAATCCTTATTTGGAACATTTTGGCAGATGTTCACTCCTAGTCTAAACTACCCTTTCATTCCTAGTCAGTAACCTGCTATTCCTTAGTCTCCAGGGGAAAATGTTACACGAGGGCTAACAAAACACATCTCATTTGGATAAATCACTAATACATTAAGAGTGCAATATTCTGGCTTTAAAATAGTTAGCCTTTATATTTTGCTTTCCTGAAATGCCCTATGCCACAATTATGCATTTGAAACAGCTAATATAACAGAATAAAACTAGAATGAAAGTGAAAGGCAAGTCAGCCAACAAACTGAACCTTTTAAAGGAGTGTAGATAATTTCTAGATAGTAAAACATACACATACGTGTTTGGGGGGGGATGTATATAAATAAATGCCACCGACCGCTATTACTTTTGCAGCACAAATTTTGGAAAGTAGAGATTTAGAGTATTACACTTTATAGATATATCTATACTGGTCTCTTTGCAATGTATTTGGCATGATACATTCTAGATACATTTTTCAGTGTCCTGCAGCTCATCCTTTCCTATGTTTTTTTCCCTTTTTACACTTAGCAAATACTGATTTTTCCCTCCAAGCTTCGTATGTTGAGGATTCTTCTTTCTAATAACTAACATAATATTACATAATTATGATACAAATAGCATACAATAACTATGCATGTGCAAAATATCAGTAGCACCTTAGGCTTAGTCCAGCAGAGGTTATCTTTTTATGATGTCTGAATTACAGTCCTACAATCTCTGAACTTTCTGTAATTCATGTTGCAATGCAAATATGTATCTCCATGATATCTTTCTTTATACAGATATATAGATATATCTTTATAGAAATACTATTTCGAAAGATGTAGTGTAAAATAATTCCTCAGCTTCCTCTCTCAGTTAAAAAAAGGGGAGGGGGGAAAAACCCATTGGAATCTAAGGTACCTGTTACTTCTGTGTGTGCAAAGAAGGAGGAACAAATATATTTGCAAGTAAATGTAATTACAAAAGGACAGTTGCAATACACAAAGTTTTTTTTCAAACCTTTAATGTACCGATTTTCCTCCAAAATTCTAAGTGGAGGTGTAGGTCCTTGAATAACGAAGAGACCTACCAACAACAAGCTTGCTTGTCTTAATTGTATCTTCAGATCTCCTTAGAGGCAGGCTACAGAACCCACAGCACCTGCAGATCAACCTTGGTTGAAACCACTGTGTTAAAGACACTCAGAAGGCAGCTTCTGGAGTCAGACACAAGCAAGGTTAAAGCGAAGTGAAGTATCAGCGTGAGTATACACAGACGCACTATGCAGAAGCAACCATGCAGCACTGAAACAGATTCAAATTAAGTTTAGTCTGCCATTACTATAAAATGGTTGGTTAAGACTACAAAAAGCTCCCAGTCAAGAAGAGCAGACAGTAGATCAGTTCAGATTGTAGCTATATAATGCACAGAATAAATGACCTGAGCCTGGAAAAGAAAAAGAACATTATTTTCTGTTAAATCTACTGGTGTTTTCTTACCAGCAGTTACTGGGCCACTCTTGTCATGTATCTATATCCTTGCGGAACATAGATGCCTTAACTGATCTGGACACTGGATGGTGAGGGCAGCACAGAAATTAGTATAGTGAGTAAATCACTTGAAAAAACTATGGTAAATTGTAACTCACACTGAGCTTTATACTCTAACAAGTGGAACGCTTCCATCTTGGCACGGATATCTGTGCAACATTACGCTTCCCAAAGGAAGCAGCAAGTAAGTGAACCTGAAGATATCCCAAAAAAAAAAATCACAATCCTGCTTTTCCAGATTGTAGCACAAGGCAACCCATACCTCACAACAACTTCTGGTCGAACTACTACGGGTAACATTAAAAGCCTTGCTGTGGCAGAATACTCTATTGCATAGACTTTGCTTTCACTAATGTAAATCTCTGTCGGAAAAATATAGACAATTATTTTACACAGTGTACTTTTCTTTCACACAAACAGTTCCTCAAACTGTTAAGTAAACTGTAACTCCTCTCCCCACCCCCCAAGCTGTGAAAAGCCAACAACTTAACCTGCATATTTTACTTTCCCCAGATTAATAGAAAGAAATGCCAGGACTGTGTCTTCTGAAGAAAAACATACATAACTCAGTATAATTTTACACAGGTAAAACCCCCAAAAAAGTTATGACTGAAATCTTAAGTGCACGCTTTTTATTTTCTGCCTTTTTTTTCCTGATAGAAACTGCCGCGTTCCTTTAAGAATATTCTTCTGTCAATTAGTTTTACAAGTTTCCTAACTTATAATTCATAGCTTGCAGAAATCTAACAAATATAAGCACACAACACATTTTCTGAGAACACGACTGACCAAATACTCCTTCCTGGTCAGTAACAGGGGTATTACAAGAAAACTGATCATTTCTCTTTTTTGTCCCTCTCCATAACAGCATTCACCTTCCAGAGTTCTTCTCTACCTATATGTAAGAGTTCACTATGTAAGCTTTAGGTTTGTGAAAGGAGGTTTGGGGGGAAAAAGCTTAATATAATCAGTATGACAATTATCCAAAGGTCTACTATTTGATAAACCCTTTCAAGAATTCTCCATCAGAAAACACCTGTAGCAAATCAGGAGTAGGAACATTAGAAGAAACACAGATATTAAGAAAAGACAAATAACCTGTTGATGATGAGTTTAAGAGATTTTTCAAGTGCTGCATAATTATGCATAGCTTTAACATACTTTAGATGTGTGCTCCACAAAAAGTTAAAGTGCCATGGAAGTACTACAGGGAATAAGAAAAATACACAAGCAGCTAGTATTCAATGAGATTACCTTTTAAAAGTTAAGGAATTAAAGGACCTAAACTACTTGTTTCCTACCTTTTATCCAATTTAACTACCCAGAACGCTTCTGTATTTTTGGCTACTCATAACTGCACCTGTTTCCAAAACATCTTCATCTGGCTTAGCCTGTGACTAACGGCAGCCATTTCCAGGGAGTGGCTATTTAAGGAAAGATCCTTGCTCTGATTCCACAAAACTCTTCAACATAGTAAAGAATAGAGAGTAAAGCTTTTGAAGCTGCATAGATGATATAAAATTATATTCCCTGTTTTCAAATGCGCTGAAGCTATCCTGTAAAGCCTTAGGGGTTTTTTTCTTAAAAGTCTGTAAGCCTCTTATACTAAAACCTCCATTTTTTAGTAATCCTAAATGTTACTTTTTGAAAAGAGGCTAAAGTAGAAAAGTCTATCCAAATTTTATTTGATGGTTTCCTATATGTCAACAATTCTACTGTTGCTTTCCACATGAAACCTTGTTCTGTTCTCAAAAGTTCAACAAGAGGCATGCCAAGAGGGCTTCAGCACCCAAGACAACAGAGCATTCTCATAATGCCCATCAATAAAATATCAGTGTCTCTGTCAAATCAGCACATTACAATATCAACTACATGTCAATGAAATTCTAATTAATTATAGTTTTATGATCAACATTTTTTCCCTAAACCAAAGAAAACAACTGAAGAGAAAACCTGAAACACAAAGTTTAAGGAATAAACCTAAACCTAAACTTCCAGCATTACCACAACTGTAATATTTTCTTTCACAGAAATATTGTGCATCACCACTGCTAGAAGCACAATATCCAGCTAAAGAGTTTACACTGGTCCTCTTAAGCAACTGATGTGTGCCCACATACTCTGCTGTGTACTTGGCTGGAATGATGTTTCAGTAGGCACAAAAGCTGTATTGAGAGAAACTGCCAGACAAAAGAAAAGCTGTTTCAGTTCCTTTAAGACTAAGGAGTTTTCTTGTAAACACAGGGTAGTACATTTGCAGATGGTTTTCAAGCATTGCAGTGTTGTTCTTTTTTTCTCCCAAGTTTAATTCTGAGTAAGTGTAGTAAGGATATCCAGCTACAGCAGTAAGATAGCAAAGTTCTGAAAGAGTATCTGGATATGTCTGGAATCAAACACCTGAAGTTTACAATTTTCCTCTCTCCCTTTTTTTTTTTTTTTAATATATATGCGTATTTCTATGAAGATCATAAAAGCTGGTTTGATTCCTCAAAATTCCAACTAAGTAAAATCAATATACACAACTAGAGAAACTTGATCAGACCACCTTAAGTATCACGAATTATTTTTATTTCACGTAACAGATGCCAAGTTTGATATTTATTTTCAGACTATAATTAAGATTTTATTAAACCATCTCAAATGCTCAATTACGTGCTGCTGCACAAGTTATTCCAGTCAGAAACATGTAGGATTGTTCTCTATTTTAATGCAAAATAAAATAAGGGTAATTCTACTGAATTGAAATCAACGCTACTGAAGAGATATAAATAAAAACACTCCATTTGTTTAAAGCTGGCTTGTTACCACTTGAGTTGCTATCTAGATGCTACCAATGCCACGTACATTATCAGTGAAAAAAGTCAGTCATAAGGGGACATACGCTTATCTATCATTGATATACTATTATTATGCTGTCATCAAAAAAAAAGAATGTTGCTTACCATACAGAATGTAACAAAAGCAACTCACTCGACTCTAAAAGCCTCAATCACCCTACATTATTAAGTATACATATAAATATATACTATAAAGTCAATGTATGAAATAGGAGATTTATTTTAATACAGTGAAATGTATTTAGCTTATCAATCCAAACATTTTGGCTAGCATCCAAAAATAGCAGAATATATTTGAAGTGTGACTCTCTGTAGGTTCCACCCCATATATCCAATACTGTCCATCATCTGGTCACATCATCTTTTGTACTACTTGATTTTTCAGGAAGGTAAAAGCTGCACTAGTAAAGGAATTAATCTAAGCTTTAATGGATTCTAAATTGTCCAACATTACAGAAAATAGTCATGAAATTTCACAAAGAAGACAAAGATGCTGTAAAGCTACCCAAATCATGTTCTATGGGTAAATGTATGTGGATTGTTACTATGAAGTTCTGGAAAAGCACCTTAGAATAAATTTTCATTCACAAAATGGAAGTTACTCAAAGTTGAATTATAGTCTCCATTTTTGCCTCTGTTCCAGGCAGGCATCAAGGTATTAGTACAGATCGTACTCTTAATTTTTAGCGTAAGGAATACTGCACTATAGTTTAAATACTTCACTATCTCCCTTGGTGCACATCTAGCATGACAACCTTCTAAGGAAATTAAAGTAGGAATTTATAAAATTACTGCGGTGTTTTCAAAAATGCTTTTATATTTAATCTTTGTGCTTCCATAAGAATTGTATTTTATTGCTAAATTTACTGATGCAATTTGAGGTAGCATTCATTTAATATTACAGCAACACCTAGCTTTCAATATGCAGTGTATCAAAAGAAGTTAAAAAGTCAAAACACATATCCCATTACAAATTCCTGAATTCCGAAATTCTAGTATAACATGTACTCATTACCAAAATGTCTCAACCCCTTATTATTTCCCCCAGGAAGAGAAGTTACATTAACCTAAGTGTCACAGAACTACAAAACGATTACACTAACACTCTTTTACTTAAATACATAAAGGATATTGGAAAGTCTATCTTCCACCATTATAAATTAATTTAAAGTGTTCTTTGTGATTTTAAAAGAATGTATTCCACATTTATCTGTAAGAACGCATGAAGTGGACTCTTTTAAACATACAAACAACAAATTTAGCACTCGCAATCTGCTACTGAGAGGATAGCTGAAAATCTGAAAGATTATCACAGTGGATCAGGTTGCCCTGCCACAAACTGCAACACTTTTTTCACATCAGAAGAGAATGTGACAAGAACAAACAAAAAAATTACTGCCTATTACATTATTTATTACCAGCTGAAACCTTGCATCAAGACACACTTGGCTCTTAAATTTGCTGAAGTCAAATCTCATTTCCCTGCCCTTAGAAGGACAGTATAAACAATGAACAACAGTAAATCAGGAAGGCATCTAAGAGGGAAAAAAAGGAGAGGATCACAGACAAAAGCTCAATGAGAACCCCAGTTCTTGGAAAGGAAGGTAACAGATGTCATCCAAATTTCTGCATGAAGTTTCTGTTAATAAGCAGAATGTGTCAATACACCTTACTGTACCATGTCCAACTGTCATGAATTCCTGACTGTCCACCAGGTCTCCACTAATCTACCCATAAATATACGGGCCTTCTTAACATACCAAGAATCAAGCTTGACATCTATTCCATTTGATTTCCTTATAAAAGTTAGAGTGATGTAATTTCTTCTCAAATTATAATTTCCAACTGTTTTAATTTGGATTAAAGGTAGCACAATTGCTTAATTCTTCCACCTATTGGTAAAAATACCTATTGTCAGAATCTATTAACATAAGTACTAGTTAAATGACGATTGTCACTTTAACAGGATACAAATCTAGTATTTATATTTTTCAATAGAAAACTATAATACCAACTATTTCTCTAGTTTGGGGGGAAAGATGTCATTATTAATGGTATTTTTTCCAAGTATTGAATAAGAACTCAGGAGGTGAGAGGAAGCAAAGCTTAGGTTGGTCTTCTTAAAAAAAATACTCAAAATACTTTTTTTGTTGATGTCTAATACCATCTCTTCTTTAAAATCTCTCCATAGTTTGAACTTGAAATTAATGTTTATCATATCATGAATTAAATTTTATTTGTCACCTTCATGACACAGCATTAATCTTTTCACTCAACACCTAGAAAACACAGATACCAAACCTGTAGAAAAGTGTTCTAGCTAGTAAGCAAGTCTAGAAAAAACTGAGTGACAATTTCATGTGTATACAGTTTACACAAGTTTAGCCTAATGACTGCAAACTGCTAACCCGGCAGAAAGATGGGCAAGAACATGTGTTCACAAGCAGTTTACACCCATCCAAATCAGTCTCAGTGCACTTTTACTTTCTTCTCCTCCCTTCCTCCAACCTACTGGTGAGGATCAGCCAGGTCAGGGACTGGCTGCAACTGAAGACTATATATATGATTGTTAGTAATTTCAGTTTGATTCAACCCACTCTGAGAACACACTGGCACAAAAACCAACAAAAATTAACTGCCAAGAGAAGAAGGAGGAGACTAGACCATGTTCTTCCGTGACCATACAAGCTTAATTTGACAAACTATTTAAGAAACCAAATCCTCTGCTGTAGTTTGTTGGGGGACAAACCAGATTCATTGTTGTTCGTTGTCAGGGACAAACCAACAGATTAAACATTGAGAAGAACAGTAGACTTACTCTTCTGCCCAAGAACCGCGTTACTCACTAGTCAGTCCAACCTGAGCGATCAGCTCTGCAACACAGCTCAATAGATGTTTGCATTCACACTTAGCTTAAATAACTGATGCATGCTGCCTCTAAATAGTACACTCCTTAAGGCAGTCTGCAGAAGTAACCATCAAAGACTATGTAATTTGTGAGTTCTGGATCCTTAAAGGCCTTTTCTTTGGCATACTGACTATTGTCTTCACTCTAGAGCACACACAGGCTCAAAGACAACAGCGACTGACGCAAGTTAACTCCGGGTTAACTGGAGATTACTGCTTTTGCTCGCAGTAAGTAAAATGCCTTCCTCCTAAGTACTAGAATGCTCCTGCTTAGCTCAGGTCCTAAGAAAATTCTTCATATGGGTCCCCACAGGTTCAGGAAACCCCAAAATAGTTCTTCACATTCAATTAATTAACGTACACTCACTCAGGAAGTCACTGTCACGCAGTGGTCACACATAATGAAGGCAGGTCACCTCAGTCCTAGTTTTCTACAGGTAACTCGGCAACACCCTCCACCACCCTGCTCTGACTGTCTTACAGCTGCCTTTCCAGACCTTGCTTACAAACACTTCTTGCTAAACAGGTCATGACTGCTTTATATGCTGCCTTCCAAGCAAAAAAAAAAAAAAAAAAAAAAAAGCAAAAAAAAAAGCACAATAGTGCTTTATTGAATTTCTTCCCTGCTTCCAACTAATCTTCAGTAGGAAAATAGATGTCTTGTCAAGTATAGAATATCAAAGTGGCTTGCTGTTTTTTCCATACTTAAATTCCTTGAAATATCCTCTCATCTGGTCACCCTACATTAATAAAAAAAATAACAACAAAAAAAACCAACCAACCATCCAGATTTATGACGTTCCATCAAAACCTTTTAAAATAATTATTCTAACACTTATTAAATCACTAACATTTTGTTTATGCATAGGGCTAGACAATTTTCCTTAGTTCCCTGGAGGCCTTTTGAAATATTCTAGAATTCTTAAAAAATCCATTCTATGCACACACAAACAAATATCCAGTGGGTGGTAAAGTGTTAATAAGCACAGTAACTGATTAACACTGGAAGTGCTAAATAGGAAAGACAGAAAAGAAGTATTTGTTACCAAAGCACAGCAATTAAAAAGCAAGCAGCCACATAAGACATGCCTTACTAACATTTCTCAACTGTGCCCTTAATCATACTTAAGGTAAAAACAGTTCAAGATCCATGTTTGTTCAGATTTGTACATTTCTGTAAAAACAGGTGAAATGCCTACTACCGTAAATAGAACTGCAGAGAAACTACTTTAGCATTTCACAACAGGTTAACTACTTTAAAGTAAGTATGAATTGATAAATAATCTAGCATTTGAATGGCTCTGTATATTAAGAGTGCCAAGAGAATTTAAGCCCTAGGGGTTTTTTTCTGTAAAATGTGGAACCTTTTTCAAATGAGAAAATCTCTAACTCTTTTTATTTTTATTCTTCAGCCTATTATAAAAGCATGTATTTATAAGGCAAATGTGTATATCTGTAGGATTGGAAGAAAAATTCAAAATCAAATTGCAACAATATCACTTCCACCTTTCTCAAAGTTAGCCCTTTCTTTTCCAGTTTACATGACCAGCATATCATTCAGATTAAGTATCTGAAAATGATTGTAAAGCTTAATACCTCAAAACCATTGCTTTTTTTTCAAAAGACTTCTCAACAACAACGCAGAATTTCTTTGAACACACAAAAAACAAACAATGTAATGCATATCACAGCAAGCTTCTGCACTGCATGTATACAATACTTGTTTCAGATGACAAAGTGAATGGAACCACCACCTCAAAGCACTGTAGTGAATATATGCATATTCATTGTTTTGTATACTAACATTTTTCCTCAGAAAGTATCCTGATACAGTAGTCACGCTGCTGTGAGAGCACTGATCCAAAAATCCTTGACCACCTTTGAAGACAGTAATACAAGCAACTTAACTTTTCTAATAGTTTATTTCTTCAGTCTTCTCAGTCTAACACAGCCTTTTTTCCACTAGGTGGTCTGACTGAATCTTTATCTAAACACTCAACTACCGAAGTCAAATACTAAACATGCAGATTTAAGTTCAAGACTTCCACTTTGTTCAGCAACTGTAAAATATACTAAGATTGGAATTTCAGAAGTGCAATTAACCAATTTCAAAATAACATAGATTATCCCAACATGACTTGTAATTGCTTGGTGCAAGTGGTGTTTGCTTTCCTTTCCACGTAATTATGCAAGCATGAGGAAGTCAATTACTGCCTCTGATCACTTGCTCAAACTGGAACATCAGGACAGAATTTAAGAAAATAATTTTTCATAATGCAAAAACAAATGACAGAGGAAAACCATCTCTTAAGACTTACCTGTTCTCCTACCTCCAGCACAAAAACTACTTTAATGGTACTCTTCCTTGTAAGTCTCCATTTCTGATGTAATTCAAATAGTTAACCAGAAAGTGAAAGGTCACTACATTCCATGACTGATTTCCAGCCTGCATAAGAGCAACAGGACTTTCAGCTGACTTGTGCTAGAATTTGGAAATTAGTGACTGAAAAATTTACTAGATATTTCACTTTTGTCCTCTGCCAGTACGGTAGAGAACACGAGCAACAGGCAACGGACTGACTGGCTTTAAGGGAAAGCAGTTACAGCATCAGCGTGCACCAGTAATCTCTGCGGATAGCTAGAAAGCTCACTAGGAAAGGCTACTGAAACCAAAATATAAATTCAGGATGAATTAAAACCAAACCAAAACAAAAATCCACCATAAACTGTACGCATGGCTTCCTTAATTTGTTACTATGGCAGCTCTGAGCAAGCATTCAGGACCATCTAGAGCTACCAAACAGAAATATCTACAACCACTAAACATTTCATATTTTACAGACTGAAAAACATTATCATGCAAATAGCATTAGAACAATTAAACAATCATTTCAGATCACTTAATTCATAGTGCATTGCTCTCGCTTCTGGGACATCCACTGGTTTTATCTCCAGTCAGCAGTGAACTTTTTAGCTACAGTGGGTATATTATTGCCCTCATTCACATACTAAAAATCTCAGGAGCGTTTACAATGGTACAAATAATTGGTGAAACCAAGCTTGCGTTTATTTGTTTCTTTAAAACCAGAGACTCTGCTTTCCTACAGTTTATTTCCTGACTTTGGGGAAAAAATAAAAACAAAGTATAATAAAGTTTTTATATATTTTATATATTGCTATCTGCTTAGTAGGTAGCAATTTGATGGCCCACAATTACTTTTCAAATAATCAAACAGATTCTACATGCTTCCAAAGCATATTTAAGGTGAAAAGACTTTAAGCAGAAGGTACCCAAGTTAAACAAACAAAAAAAAACCAACAAAAAAAAAGCTTCACTACAACATACGACTCATCCTAGCCATTTCCCATGCAACTGTAGTAACCAGAGGTCATTCAACACAGGAAAAAGTCTGATTTAGTAGAACATCACAATCACAATTATGTCAAGACTTGAAAAATTACTGTAAGACATATTTCAAGATATTTCAAGACTGCCTTCAAGTGGTTTTTGCAGTCCATAGGAAGACTACTTAATAGGCTAAAGTTCCTAGTTTATACAAGCGACTTTATTTACTTGGATTAAGTTGGGTGATTGCGGGGAAAACAATTACGCCAACAGCTTTGGAGGTGGTAATCTCTTAGCAGGCAGCACACCTTTCTTGTCTTTGAGGGTTCCAAAGTGCAATAGCATGGGTGACTTCCAGCTTTCTATCATAACAGCTTGGTGCTCTTCCTAAATACATCTCACTGTGTATTACAAAGAATGATAAACATTTTATTTCCCATCTGCATAGTATGGATAAAGAGTCAGTAAAGCTAAATGAGTTGTTCAAGTTCACTCAAAGAGACCAAGATACCTACAATGAATCTGGTTCTAATGCTTTGTGCACCAGAATACACAACCCTCTGCACCTGAAAGAATGACCAAGGCATAAATGAGAGGCCTTGACCATGTAGTCAGCAGCAAGTCTGCAGTCAGCAGACTCAAAGTAAAACTAGACCTTAGAGCATTAAAAGAGCATTAAATCCTCTACATGCTAAAGTGTCCTTGAGGCATACTCTCAATAACTTACAAAATAAATGCACATGAATATCCAGTCATATATAAACAGTATCTTGATGTAGTACGGTCAATGTTACCTTGTGGTGATACCAACAGAAAACTACTAATTCTCTTAAGCACTCTTCGTTAGTGCTTCTTATTGGACTAACTTGTATCCTTGTAAGCTTAGAAAATAAATTACACATTTAAGCCAGGCAGAAAGACCGATGCACTGCATTACTCCTAAAATCTTCAAAACAGTCTTGGTTAGACTGTTGAATCTTAGAAATTTCTGTTGAGCTACAATTCTGTTTTAAGTTTCACTGTAGTAACTAAAGCTTCAATGTAATGACTTACAGATTAACCTCACTTAACATTACAGTGCACAGTAAATAAAGTACTGGGGAGTTATCGCAAGCATATCTAAGTTTAACACTATGCACATAAAAATTGCAGAAATCGCAGCCTTAAACTTAACATTTGAACATCCTGACATAATTAATTCACATTTTAAAAATAAATAAAGATACAATGGTAGCAGAATCCTTATCAAAGAATAAGTAGAGAGTTGGTTTTTTAAAATACATGCCTATTAACAGGTTTTCATGTTTGCTTTTTAAAATTTAAGTATCTGTTGTATGTTCAATTCAGCCTGAAGTGGGTCTTTATCACTATTTCACAGAACACTTTGCATTCCACTTGTGATCTGATCTCATCCTTCCAACTATGTCTCTACATATTTATGTGGCTCTACAACCACAATATCCGAACCTAATCTCTATGGTAACTGTAAGATTTGTTTACATGGAAAAAGAATATTAGAATGTGTGCAAATTTAGCTGCCACTTAAGTGTGTGTTTTTCCTTTTGGGGGAAAAAAGCTCCTTATACTGCCTCCTATTTCTCTTACTTCTATCTCCTGCATCCCCACCAGGCAACAAGCCACATTCAGAAAGCTCCGTATCCTACTACTTCAACAGCCTGTTGTTGTAAATTCATAGTTTGACTTTTAATGAGAAAGACATGTGCACTACTTTAGATCTTAACACTTGTTCAAGAAAGATAATAGGGAGGGCAATTAAAACATGAGTTTTCTAAAAGATACTGTCACTGTGTCATCAAAGTAAAAAAACCCAACATGCTAAACGTTTTAACAGCTATCCAGAAAGACTTAGTTTGCTGCTCAGCAACTCATCAGTCTAAAAATTAAAACAGTCCATATCAATTACCATTTCCAGCAGTGAATATAGTACTAGGTACACATTTTACATAGTACTCATTCAGAGACAGTAAGCACAGCTCTGTCAGTGCAGGACCCCAGGCACAGACTGCACTTTTTTATTAATAAATATCAAAGAGATGATGTATCACAGGTATGTAACAATTTTTTTTTCTAGGATTTACAGTATTTTGAAATAAGATTTACTGCAGCCCAGCAGAACCAGAAGCTGAATTACATGGGGGTCATGGTAACATAAATTGCAGTTTGAGTGAAACATCAGGAAAACAATTTAAAAAACCTAACAAACCCAGTTGTTTAAAACTACTTTTAGGAACACAGATCTTTACCACACACAGAAGAAATTCTATTCCACGAACACCATTTTTTTTTCTATAAAACTTGCATAATATATTCAAAAGAGTCTAGAAAGAACTAAGAGAAGAAAAATGAGGTATATAAATACTACACAGCACCAAGAAGAAAATCAGAAACTCTTTGAAAATCTTTCTGCATCTTACAGCAATCATTTCACTGCAGATCTTACATGCACCCTCCTTGATCATAGCAAGATTATTCATTCAACAAAACTCCGACTAACAATTAGAAAGTAAGTAAACCTACTGTTTATCCTCTAATCAAGTAAACACCGTTGTATAGCCAGCATTTCCCCTGCAACGTTACTTTCTGTCCCATGCTCCTCCATGAAGCAGGCTCAGCCAAGGCAGCCATGTCCTTATTCTCCTACAAACAACGTTTCTGAAGGGTAACAACCCCTGCTCAGCGAACTTAACAGTTCCCCTCGGTATAACGTGGCGGAGCAAAGCTTGCCCCACCGTTAGCAAACAATTCAAGGTACCAAAACATAGCAGTAGGGGCGAAGCAGCCTGCAGTCTGGATCTGCACCAGCACCGAGCCTCGCACCAGGGTCCGGACAGAAGGAGTGACAGATAGCACAGCATTTCTTAAAGCAACCCTCCCCTCCTTCCCCTCCCAGGCACACAAGCGAGTGTTTTACCTTCATGATGAGCTCAGGCTGCGGAAAAGCCTCGATAGGGGCTGAGCGGCAGAGGCTGGACCTGGAATTTAAAACAAAGCGCTAAGGCACCGACCAGCCGCTCGCACCGGGCGGGGGGAGGGGAGGCAGGGATCGGGGTGGGGGCGCTGGGCTCCTACTGAAACTCCCCCCTTCCTTCCCTGGAGCCCCCCTGTCGCCCCGGTTAGCCTCCTCCTCTCTTCCTTCGGCCGCTGCCTCCCCTCCAGCTCCTACACACCGCGGCTTCCCCTATACTCGCTGCCATTGACGCCATTTCTGTCAGAGGAGGAGAAACTTGCCACAACAACAACCCACCCCCAGCCTCTCCGGCTGCCACGGCGAAGGGGGCGACAGAAGCGTCCCCGGCTGCTTCTCCAGAGTGCTGCGCCCCCTCCCCAGGCACCAAGCGGTGGGAGGGGACCCGCGGGGGTCCCAGCACTGGGACATCCCCCCCCTCCCCACTTTACCGCGGGGAGCCGAGAGAAAGGAGTGAGGAAGGGAGGCTCTTCCTCCATTGTACGAGGAAGAGTGCCTGCGTGCGCGGCGGGGGAGCAGGGTGTCGGTAGCAGCCCCCCCCCCTCCATACACACACACACGCTTTTGTGGGAGCTGTAGCTCCGGATC
>VWZK01015395.1:21823-102321 GCA_013396935.1 Baryphthengus martii | reverse complement strand
CTTCCCTCCCCGGCGGCTGAGCCCGGCTGCCGACAGCGCAGATCAGAAAATGGGGGTGGACGGCGGGTAGGGGGAGCGAGGAGTCCTCCGCTGTCAGTTTCGCTTTATCTAAAATGGCGCTGGTGAGGCTGGGCTGTTTGCCTTTGAGTTGTGGAAGCAGCTAGAGAGGCTCTGCCGCCTACGTTGAGTTTACATCTCCTACGTTGAATTCCGAAAAGAGCCCGATTTGGTTTGACTGTGAAGTTTTGGGCGGGCAGGTGGCGGGGGGCGATGGCGGGTAGAATTGGGAAGCAGGGTAACAGCTTCATGTTCTTTGTGAAATGTGAATTTGAATTTGAGGAGCGAGTCGGCAATAATTAGAGTTTCTGCCGAGTTGTTTTCTGTCCCTGGGTCAGCCAGCAGCTTAAAAACCTTTCCTCTCTGTGCTGTTACAGCGTAGCGTGAGGACTTTGCCAGCTCAGGTTTTGTTCTCTGGCTTCAGTAGCGTTCATCATCAATTATATCTGGGAAACCTATTAAAATCGAAGCACGATTACAGCAGCAGTATGTTCTTGCTGTTCTGGCGTTAGTGTTGAATTTGCAGCTATGGAAAGCTGCTTGTTTACTTAGCTGGAGGTTCGGGGAAAGTATGTGACTATCCTTCCACCTGTGGGAAGCTGCCTATCCTTAAGTTGACTGCAACATTTTGTGTGGTGTCAGCCTAGGAGGGGTTGTTAAAGAGAACTCTGCTAATTAGAATGAGAATGTGGCTAGGGTGACATGCATCCTGTCCAAATTACGTTTGGATTAAGAGCCTTGATAGCCTTTGTGGAACAATACACATTCACAACAGTTTCTGTGTATTCCTTCTGAAACAGACCTTCTCACTCCTACATCTCGCTATTTGTGGCTTTGTGTTTTGGTTTGTTATGTTGGGGTTTTTTTACTGATTACAGTGAAACCAGTGTCTCGGTGCACTAAGTTCTGTAATGGAGCCGATTTAAGAACTTTCTGGATGGTTCCTTTTGTACTAAAGCTTTCAGCTCCTTTCAGCTCCCTTGGCATTCTCTTATTTTCTGTATAATTGTACTGTGATTGAAGCCACTAAGATGATGATACTCTTTAAAATACCACCTGTATATTTAACTTGGACTATTTCAGTGGTCCTATTACTCTAATTTGGAGGAAGGGGATAATATTTTTCAGAACGGGATTATTAGTGTTGTGCCAAAAGATGCAAATACTTAAGTTGATGCTGTGTAATACTAGTGAATTTCAAGTTATTTGGGGATTCTAAATACTGTTTTAGTGTCCTACAGAAAGGTAGAAACCTCCTAGTTCCCTGAGGGGGGAAGAAGAGCTTAATGTTAAACTTTTAAGCAGAAACTTTTACAGAGAAGCAATTCCAACCCTCACATCTCTTCCCAGCTATCTGTTGGATAGCTAAGCCCTTCCAATTCTAAACCATCTGTATGGCTCTTTGACAAGTAACAGTTGCAGGAGAGTTGTTGATAGTGTGTCCTTATATCCACCTCTATCAGCTTCTTTCTGCTTAAAACATCTGGGCGTGGACTGAGATAATCTTTTTGATTTTGCTTCCTCACTGAGATCCTTTGAGACTGATCCTTGCTATGTAAGGGTCGAGTTTGACAACTGTCTCTCAGTGACAGTGCTGGCTTAAAATAATTTCCTATCCCTTCAGTTACACCAACAAACTGAAAACAAAACAGGGAGTCGAGAGTGTCAAATCTGATTCAGATTACTGTGTTGCCTGACTGCTAGTTGTGCTGGCACACCATGGTACGGGATGGAGAGGCTCTACTACTTATTGTGGCCTTACTGCTAAGAAATTGTGCAGAACTTTCCGAAAAGGTGCCACCATAGGAGCATTTTATTGGCAGCTGTTTGCTTAAATAGCTGTTCTTGCCCCTGGAGTGCTGATACATTTGATTAACATATGCCATGAAGCAAAGAAAGGAATTGCTCCAAACTGAAGCTTGGAAAATAGTTACTAATGCAATCAGTTCCCAAGTTTGTACTGCTGCAAATATTTATGGGTGTGGAGAGTAGGAGTGGGAGTAGGCAGGAACTGATTGAGCCATACTGAAAGAGAAAGGTCATGAATGTTGAAGAATGCCAGTTTGTACAGGCAGCTTAAAGGAAGCAGTGAACTTAATGCTGCTCTTCTGAGCTTTTGATGGGAAAGTATTGCTGGAGTATTTTGAGCAAGCGTGGAACACAGTTTATTCCACTCATGTTAACAACTCCCCTTAATGTACCTACATTAAAAATGCATCAGTCCATACTTAGATATTACTTTAAAATAGATATTTTTATATATAATTTACATAACTCTTTGGTTGCTCCAGGGACAAAAAGTACATCCTTTCCAGGATGCTAAGTAGCTGAGAAATGATGCTGAAGTAGCATGAGACTTTATGCTACTGCTGCAGTTCCTGTCTTAAAATGACATTTAGAAAAATTGTTTTGAGCTGCTGCATCTGCAGTGCAGCAAGGAAGGCTAGAGGTGAAAGGACAGAAAATCTATTACAGAAAACAGTCAGGAAAAAATAGAGAGATAGATGATCAAAGGTATGCAGACTGAAACATAACGGAAAATTGTTGAGCTATGTAGGGAATGAATCCTAAAAGATTTCCCCCCTCCCCACGATGTATATAGTGTAAGGTAAGGTGTGTAAAGATGTCTGTATGCTTAAACATAGGTAAGAAAATAGTATATTCCTGTTCTGCCATCTTAAACAGGACTGAAGAATTCTGTCAGAAGGCTGAAGCTGGTGTTAAGCTTATTTAGGTTGCCTAGGTGTGAGGTGTATTTTCTGCTCTTGGGCATCTCCACTTCTGTATGGGGAAAGCGTTTAGGGGCGCCTAATCACATTAGTCATATGAGGTTTTGTATATGCTGAGTGTCTTCTCTGAAGACTTACAGTGGAATTTCATTGTTGTGAATGCTAATGTTTTAAATACTTTATCATCTAAGCCCTCTAATGCATATAAAAGAGCAAACAAAGTCTAGGAGGTGGTTTAAACTATTCATGAATAATTAAAAGAAAACTGTATTTAGTACATGTGCTTGTGTCTTTTCTAAATGACATCCGGAAAACTTTCATGTGGTGAAGGTACTATTAACTGACGGCATCATGTTCAAAAATTGTTCAAATAGTATTTGCACCTAACCTTGAAGTCAGCTCACTTTTCATTAATTGTATGCATTTATTTTTTTACTTCCCTGATTTTTGATCTAAATAGTCTTAATAACACTTTCTTTAACAGTGAACTACCTCTTATGAAATAAAGAAATGGATGGGATGGATGAAACATCTAAAAGAATCCTAGAGCCTTACCAGTATTTACTTCAACTACCAGGCAAGTTTCTTTGTACTGTGTTGGCTTTAAGTATCAAAATTGTTTTTATAGCAACTTTTGTCTCAGAGTATAAGCCAAGAAGTTTATCCATTCTTGATTTGTGTATTTAAGAGGAATTAAAAGTAATGCTTTTCAATAGTTGTTCTGTTCTTGCTCTTGTAGAACCACTCTTTTTGGTGACATTGGTAGAATAGCTCTTGAGTCCCTTGCAGCATAAGTAGGATTTCAGTTACTCTGTTCTCCATTCGGAGTAACTGACTTGCTACTTTTTAAAACTGATAAGGGCAAGTACTGAAGACTAGATAACATAACATTTTCACCCCTGAGTTTATCTGCTTGTATTGGACTGAAAGGTCTTTCTGCCTAGACAAGTAGCATAATGAATCACAAACACAATACTAAGTGGCTTTTGCGTGTCTACAACAAGACCTGTATATCAACACGGTGGCCCCTATGGGCCCTAATTCATTATATATTTGTATAATGAATATCATTATTAATCTCTACAAATATCCAGGATAATCTTGTATACAGCAGTGCTTTCATTTGACTCAACAGTGCACACTGCTTGAGTTGAAAAAAAAGCAAAATACTTTGGCTGTAACATGCCATGTTTTCTGTTTCTCACAGTATATTCTATTTGGGTATGTTGAACTGGGTGGTGGTTTTGCTAGAGAACTAATTTGGGAATGAGTCTGTGATATTCCAGCAAGCTTTTTAAGAGCTGGTCCTGAAGAAATTGACTTTCCTCCCATGCTATCTTTAAGTGTACTTTTTATTTGGTTAGATTGTCTCATATAACCAAGGTATATTGTAACACCTCTGCATCTTTAGCTGCTGATTGTTTTTTAAGCTATTGTAGGCACCAGCAGAAAAGGCTCAGCTTCCTAGTAGTAAATACACAGCAGACAAAAAGTGTTAAAAAAGCTTCCATAGGCGAAAGGCATTGACTAATAGCTCCTCAGTTAACTTTCACTTCAAATGATGCTTCTAGGATATACACATAGCCTTCTCACCTTGACTCCTGTGGCTAAATGCCTATAATTTGTGAGTTCAACTCTTATCACTCTGTACTGATGGCTTATAAAATGTTCTATTTGCTGACAGTGCACGCATTTTATATCTTGTCCTGCAAACATATCACAAATCTGATTGTCCACTTTAACGTGTTGGTCTCTTGTTTATTTAGTTTACATTTTGGTGAAGGTGTGAGACGAGATGCACTTTGTGCAGAAATGGTAGTGTGATTCAAAAGGGAAGACTTCCCTTAAACTAGGCAGATAAAAATGATATACCTATGAAAAGCTTATACTGAGTAACAGGTGAAGCAGTGAGGGTCTGCAATGACATGGCTGGATGTTTACTGTTTTTGAAACACTGGCTTTGCCCAGAGTCAGCTATGCCAAATACAGGTCAGTAGGAGCTGGTTACTTGTGTAAACCTTAGAATTGGTATGAGTACCAATGCTTGGTGAGGGGGAAAAATTTGATATATGCTAGCTGTTCCTAATTAGGGTGGAGCCCTAATGAAATACCTGAGCTAATTTAACAAGCTCTTGCTGAAAGAGGCAGTTTTATTCCATCCTCTTGATGCTTCTGGCAGTATTTTCCTGCTTCTTAATTTGTGACAGTTCTCAGCTTGCTAAGCAAATGGATAGGTGGTATCAATCACCTAACCTAAGTCAAAAACTTGCCTGGTTAATCCTCTCATCTCTTTGGTGACCTGGCACCGGGGTGGAGACAAACTGTTTCTATGTTGGATCAGCTTGGGCGCCGAGGGGCTTTTGCAAAAAGCTTGACTGAGTGTCAAATCTGCATTGTTACGACCCTACAATAGTCCAGTTGTCTATCTTTTAAACCTGTTTAAAAAACAAGCTCTCCAAATGGTTTAGTAAGCTGTGAAATATTGAATGAATTTAGATACGTATCAACATTTGTTTACATAAAAAGCGATTGTGTAACAGTGTTAAGGTTGTTTAGAGGATAAAAAAAGCGCCTGTTGATGTTGTCTGTAGTATAAGATGACAAATTTTTATAACTGTTAAGGTTTGATCCTGGAGTACAAGAAGTTAATTGCTTTCCTTCCCATTTATGAAGTAAGACTCTTAATGGTAACAGGTTTGGGGTGATACTTCAAATAAGCTTATTTATTTCTTTGACTTCAGCACAGGATAGAGAAGCTCCTAGGCTTAAGCTTTGTTTACTATGTAGCTATTTTAACTGCTAGTGTGATAATTGATGTTTAGTCCTTCACTAGCGGAATTTAGTGCTTGGGAGTGTAAAATCTTACTGTAGTAGAACGTGGGGGTACTAGTTTGTAGCAGTGTTCTACTTAATCCAGTATTCTGTCCTTTAGTCTTGTAAACAAAGTGTAATAAACAGGATTAAGTTTTACACATTCCAGTGTGATTTGTTTAAAAAATGGGCTGATTCACATGTTGAATCTTTTATCTTGGAGTGACTAAATTAACAAGAGTAGCTGTTTCTGCAGCGCTAGAGAGTATGTGGAGTTTCAGTTGCGGTAACAGATACGGTCAACAGCTTGCTAAAGGGCTACGTTCTGATCCCATTCATGACTGTGTATCTCCTCTTTCATGTCCCTCTGGTCCTGCCTGCAGTCTTTCCAAGCTGGGCTTGTTCAGCAAGCTAAACAATCAAGACTGGCTTTTGTTTTTCAGCTTTTTCTGCTGGGTTGTTGAACTTGACCACCTTGGTGAAGGAGTTAAAGCACCACAGGGTGCCACTGGTGTAGCTGTACTTGGCACATCGGAGGCCTCAGCTTAGGCCAGGTTCCTGAGGGAGGCTGCAGTGCTCCAGGTTCTGAGGTGCAGGGATGCCTAGGGACATCATCTGGACCAGAAGAAAGCGGTATCACTGCCCCTAAAAGGTGTGTCACAGTGGAAAAGGTGTCACCGAGCAAAGGAGCAGTGGAAGGGGGTCAGCAGGCTGCATAGCATCAGAAATAACAAGCACAGGACCCTGCAGATTCACGAGCCTGAAACCTCCAGGTGTCCTGAGGGAGGGGCAGGAGCAGTCTGTGCATATCAGGAAGTGAATACTCCCACAGTGGTGAAAGTTGGGAGCTGATGGCTTCTGGCACCAGGAAGCAGATTCCTGTTTCTTAAGCTGATGTGCAGTTAGCAAATAGGTTCAGTGCACTGGAAGAAGACACTTGGCTGCAAGCTCTGTATACAGCCAGGAACCAGAACAGCACCTGGCAGCAGCACCAGCACATAATAGTAGTGTGGAGACTGACTCCTGCAGGGGACAGAGGCCTCCATCTGAGCTTCTGTCTCAGGCTGGTTTGCTGCTTCTGGCTGGCTCTGATCAGAGATGTTTTGGAGGGACTGCTAAGGTGTGTTTCACCCTCAGATGACTTAACCTTACAGCTCTTTGACTTGAGCACTAATGGATATAGCAAGGGGATGCCCGGAGCTTACCAGGCATGGCTTATGTGGCATTTGGAATGAGGGCCGAGGGCACAGGAAGCTAGGTGGCTTTCCTCCATGATCCTCAACCTCCTTCCCTTCACCATCAAGAGGAACAGA
The DNA here is from genome assembly GCA_013396935.1 of Baryphthengus martii. Classification (NCBI taxonomy): domain Eukaryota; kingdom Metazoa; phylum Chordata; class Aves; order Coraciiformes; family Momotidae; genus Baryphthengus; species Baryphthengus martii. The sequence goes on along the minus strand of VWZK01015395.1, from coordinate 95,411 downwards.
CAGATCCTGCATGTGAACACCTAGTTGGTTGCACAGCTTATATTGATAGCAGAGATTTTGGGTTTATGATCAGGGCAAAAGTCTTTCTGCCAACAGGCTGAGTAACCTGAGAATGGCATTAAACTCAAAATTACAATAGAGGAAAATGGCTACACGGAAGTGAAGAAATGGTGAACCTGCAAGCAAAGGGTGTAGGCTGATGCAGACAAAAGACATCTTCTAATCAACAGAACAGAGCTGAAGGCAGCTCATCCCAGGTGGATGCACTCAAACAAGGAAATATAAACAGGATAATATGATGGGGGGAAGTTCTCACTTTTTGTGGGGATTGTGCAGGATTGAGTGCTTCTCTGAAGTGCCTCTGTGCAAATGCGTATAGCATGGGGAATAAACAGGAGGAGTTAGACATCTCCATGCAGTTTCAGGGCTGTAGTTTTCTTGGGACACCTGATGTGGGATAGCTTGTGCAGCTGGAGTGCTGCAATGGATGGATATGGACTGCCTAGGAAGGCAATCTGGAATAGCAAGGAGGGGGAATTGCCTTTTATGTGAAAGAGTAGCTGAATTGTATGGAGCTCTGCCTCCAGTCAAATAAGCCGGTTGAGAGTTTATGGATTAAGGTTAGAGGACACATCGATAGTGATGACGCTATAGTGGCTCTTTGCTACAGACCACCTGAGCAGGAAGAAGTAGATGACGCATTCAGACAACTGGAAGCGGTCTCATATTTACAGGCCGTGGCCCTCACAAGAGACTTGAGCTAGTTCAGTATCTGGTAGAAGCAGCAACCCAGCAGGACGTTGGCAAATCCAGGAATCTGGAATGCGTTGATGACCACTTGCTAACACAGGTCATCAAGGAGCTCATGAAAGAAGGCATTATGCTGGACTGCACGCTTAGAAGCAAGGAAGAATTGGTTAGCACTTCAAGACTAGGGGCAAGCTTGGGTGCAGTGACCACAGGATGGTGGGATTCAGGATCCTTAGAAGAAGGAACAGGGCAAAAATCAGGATCACAACCATGGAGTAGTTAACCCTGTTTTGAAGAGGAGAGTTAAGCTAGACACATCTACAGTTACCATAACCCATCCCAAGTAGCTGCCTAGGTTTAAAAGTGTATATGCCTGCTCTCTTTGCTTGTCTTCCTGCAGTTGACTTACGCTAGCTGTAGTGTTCTTGTGGCAGTGTTAGGGAGGTCTGCTTGGGGAATTGATTTATTTAGTCCTAATCCATGGGAGGACAGAGCTAAATGTGAAAATGTACAATGTAGCTGAGGTAATACAGTAGCTTGCTTCCTTCAGAAGGGCAATGCCCTCTTGCTGGGGCTCTTGGCATATGCTGCTTACTCTGTACTAACACTTGTAGACCCACTTCATAAGCTGACTCAGTACATAAAACTGTGAGAAAGCTAACCTAGCAAAAAGCAGACAATTTTCTGCTGGAGTAATGAGTTGAATTACCTTAGTGAGTCTCTAATGAGGACTAGGTTAATAATCCCTCTGCTCTTTTCAGTGCTATTCTAGCACTTTTATGTACCCTCTCTATAAGTGGGGTGCTACCCTAAGGGCATAATTTGTGGTCACTGTAATGCAGCATGAGTAAAAAAACAATCAGGAGCCTGTCCAGAGCTGGAGGTCTGTGGGTTTTGGGTCTGTACCCTGTCACAAGAACAGTTGCTTATCTAGAGAGTAAGTCAGCTTGATCTTTTTTTTTTTTCTTCTTTTAGAAAAGCATCTCATCTGTCTGAAGAGGTAGGAGGAATTGTGCTTAGTGCAGCATCTTTAGTCTAACTTGATTAGGTTCAAGGATAAGGATTTTACATTCTTACCTGTAGAAGGAATTTCATCAGAGTGAGTCTGTTACTTTCTGAATATTTTTTTTCTCACCTTTTCTAACTAGCATTGCTAAGCAGAAAAGCTTTCCATAGTTGCTGTTTGATTTGGGTAATGCTGGGATCTTAAGCGAATTAAAGCAAATGCGTTTAGCATAACTTGGATAAAACCTTGGTGCAGTAATGTCTATTATAGCTCTATACAATATGTTGATTCCAATTTTGAAAGCTAGACCTCTATATTCTTCAGTTTTACAATAGCCTGCTTAGAATAATTAGCAGAGCAGTGACATTTGACAGTGAAGAAACAGAATTCATTCTGCCAATGTTAAGCTTTACTCCTTTTCATTTCATTCTAGAGTCCCTGGATTGTTGTCTTGTCTAGTCTGGGGAGAGATGTGGCAAGGAAGGGAGCCTTCTGCATCTAGATTTTTGAGACTGGTATTAGAGGGGTTTGGTCTTCTGCTGTCACAGTATGGCTGTAGGCATAGAACATGCATACAGAAAATTGCTATTATCAGGCAGACCAAGTAGGATTGACTTCAGAACAAGATAAAACAACATTTGTGTAGCAGTAATATTCCTTTTAGAGGGGCTCACACAGCAAACCTGCACCTATAAAAGGAAAGATGAATGCTTCGCTATACGGTGGTTGTACCTTGAATACTCAGTGTCTAGGCAGCCTTGCTAGTCAAGGTGGACAAGGCTCAAATGCTGTCTGTGCTAAGGAACTGACGTGGCTCAATCCATTGCGCATGTTAGTAATCCATTTAGAGTGTGTGCTGGTAATGTTCCTTGGGATGAAATAACACTTGTTGTCAAACATCCAGCATTCCACGAGCGTATTTTCTAGGAAACATTCAGAAAAATAGAACTATCTGCCTAATGTAAAAAATGTAGATGGTGTCTGTATTGATGTAATTTAGAAGTAAACAGCTGTAGATAAGGTACAGTTCCTTAATGCAATATTATCTCTGAGTAGTTTTCTTTATGGATGTACTGAAGTATTTGTTAATGCTTATCTGGCAAGCCATACAGTTTGGCAGATGCTTGTATCAGTTATTCTTAATATTCTGGAGCAGTCTTTCTTCTCAGTTAACTCATGCAATTATTGAAAAAATAATAATATTTAATCTCTGATGTGGGGCATCTTGACCCTTCTTTGCACAGTGCTTCTGGTCACAAGCATGTATTGAGTCAGATCAGGGAACTGACATGGCCAAAATCTGACCTAACCACAAGGGGAAAAGGCGGCAGGGGGTGTCTGAGTGTTTGAAGTTTTTCAAATCCTTAGTATCTGCAGGAGATGTCGGAAACAGTCTAACTTGAATTAGTCGTGATACTTAGTTACCATAAAAGGTTTTTAAACTCTTGGGTTCTACTTTAATTTTCTATTTAAATTTGATCCCTGATTATCTGTGTTAAAATAGTGAACTTCAAAATCAGCAAATTACTGATTTAAATAAACAGGTTTAAAAAAAAAATGTAGAACTGGCTAGGTACTTTCATAATAGAGTGCCAGCCTGACATGAGGAGTTTAAAATATCTGTTCTGCTGTCTGAGAGACAAAACAATCCATCCCTCCCTCCTGCAGAAAACTATTAGTGTTTAAAACTGAGCACAGAAAACAAAACTGCAGGACACAAGCCCAGTGATGCCATCTGTCCAGGTAAGAGTGCCCTTTCACACCCAACAGAGCCAGAGGACAAAGTTGTTGTTGGAGAAAAGCGCCTTTTTGTTAGTTTCTTTTAATGAAAACTAAAAGGTGGTGGTGAAGGGGAGCAGTGACGATCTTTGGCAACTGAGGCAAAAATTGAAGCCCTCTGAGCTAGGGAGGAAAGGTATCACCTTTGCTGCAGAGCCCAGACCACAAAGCTGTTGCTTACCCGGTGGTGACTTAATTAGAAAAGGAAAAATCCTCTGTCCAGTTTCTCCAGGGTGTATCACTGCAAGTGAATCTGCCTATTTTTAGTATTCTGTTTTGTACGTGCTGGTTACACAGCAATAAAGATGCCTTAGGGAGAAATTCAAATGTTGACATTTCTTCCACGCTGTGGATGAGATGGCATCGTCAACATGAGGACTAATATTGCAGACTCATTAACTTCTGTCTCGGTAGATCTTGAGACAAGTAATGTGGAACACGCTGTCTAGGTTGCACTGCTTTGAAGTTTATTTAAAACTTTTTTCCAAAGGCCATGTTGATGTGAGCTACATCTTCGGGGCTATTTGTTTAAACCTGTCTTGCAGTTATTCTATGGTGTTCAGAGCAACTTGTCTCGGTGTAGATAGGTGGTGACTTTTTTCATATTGATCATCAGTAAACACTGGATAAATGTTTGTACATGACTCCTAGCAATTTGTTAAAGAAGTTGGCATCAATAATTTATAGGCACATAAATTAACTTCTATTTAAATTAACTCAGTCATGTAAAATGTGTCTGGATTGAATAGTAATGCTTATTTTAATACAAAACTCAGACTTTTGATCTTGTCTTTCATTCAGGGCAACTACTTAGCTCCACCAAACTAGATTTAGCCAAAGCAGAACAAATGCTGTTATTCACAGGTAGACTTACCAGGTGTAAGATAAATGTCTCCGTTCTTGGGAAGTTCTCTTCTGTTAGGAGCGTTCTGTTTGGATTTTTGGTTAGACCTGTTCAGTAATTATATCAAATGTCACTTTTATGTTTTACGAATTGTCAGTAGCAAGTGAAGAGTGCTACAGGAGAAAGACTTAAAAATGATGTTAAATAGATATTGAATAAATACACATCTTCAACTAATAATGAATCATAATTGCAGCTTCTTAATCTGTTACGTATGCGATCAATGTGCTAGGCAAACTACGGGTTACTTTCAGAAGTGGTAAGCAGATCTGTACAGATTATCAACATACTCAGGTTCACTTACTAATCAAACTGCCAAAACTAAATACAGTAACCTGTAAATATGTGCTTTGTATATTACTGTGGAAATTCTTAAGACTGCTGATAATTGATGTTTATACAATGAGGAAACAAGCTACTCACTGTGATATATTTTCCACTTTCAGGTGATTGAACTGCTCAGATTAATGATCTCAAATCAGCTGTAGTTAAGACAAAGTGTTGTCCTCAATAATGAACTTTATGTGACTGTTATGCCTATAATATTTTTATTGTAGGTAAGCAAGTGAGAACCAAACTGTCACAAGCCTTTAATCACTGGCTGAATGTTCCAGAAGATAAAATACAGGTACTGGCTAATTATTTGTAAAAGACTATTGTCTGTCTTCTAAGACTACGAGTAGCAGATTATTCTCTTAACGTAGCCTAAATAATCAGAAGTCTTAAATGAAGTAATTTCTGAATATATTTGTTTGCACTAAATTTGTTTTCCTGAAAAGCTTTGATTGTGATGTAACACTAAAGAAATTACTTCTATAACTTGTCTTATGACACAGAATGGTTTAGGTTGGAAGGGACCTTAAAGATCATCTAGTTGCAGCCCCACTGCCATGACAGGGACACCTCCCACTAGATCAGGTTGCTCAAAGCCCCATTCAGCCTGATCTTGAACACTTCCAGGGATGGGGCATCCACAACTACTCTGGGCAACTTGTTCCAGAGTCTCACCACTCTGAGTGAAGAATTTCCTTCTTATTTCCAATCTAAATCTACACTCTTCCGGTATCGAACTACAGACCTTTGTAAAAAGTGCTTCCTCAGCTTTCTTGTAGGTCTCCTTCAGACACGGGTAGGCTGCAATGAGGTCTGCCCCGAGCCTTCTCTTCTCCAGGCTGAACAACTCCAACTCTCTCAGCCTGTCCTCATAGGAGAGGGGTTCCAGCACTCTGATCATCTCTGTAGCCCTACACTGTACTGTAACTGTACTACAGTCACTTTCCAAGTGTGCTCTAACCTTTTAAGTTGTAGATAAGCAGCTACCATTGTTACTCGCTTAACATAACCTAGTTACTAACACTTGTTTTCAGTGACCTATGGAAGAAACTAGACAGTTACCTTGTAAACTAAACATATATAGTAGTTGAAAATAGTATCTTACGATTTTGATAAGAATTTCAAAGACAACAGTTAAATCAACTTTATAAGCAACTTCTTGTTCTGGACCTAAAACTGTGGGCCTCTTATTGTACAGTCCAGAGTCCTTACTCTACAATGAGAAGCATTAAACTAGGAATTCCTCTTCTTTTTTGCTGTTCTGTTGGACAGACCCATGCAAGATCTGTGGCTGTGTATTTAAACGCTATAGCTTGTCAGATAAAAAATTATCCACCTGGTTAGACTACAGTTCTGCTAAACTGCTTAGGGTGCAAAAGATTCTCTGTTTCTGAGACAATGTAAGGAATTAAAATAACCGATTACAGTGTTTGACACATAGCCAGCTGGTCGTCTTTTAATTTCATTAATTGTTGGCAGAAGTACCTTTAGAGTTTGTGATGGAGTCATCTTTAGGGTGACTTGAGTGACACTTCATAGTCCTCAAGTAGCAAAATGGTTTAAATGATTTAAACAATGACGGGAGAGGCTTTGTTCATAATCTAGTAACTATTTCTTTTTGTTTTCCAACCTGTCTATATACTTTTTTAGCCAGATTTATTCTAGTACATCTTAGCCTTTGTACTCAGCTACATATCCAAATGAAATGTCTTATATAGCAACCTGTGTATTGTATGCGTGGGTTTAACCTTCTATCATAGATCAGAATTCAAACTGGAAGAAGCCTCTGGAAGTTATGTAGGGCTTGCTCCTTAGCTATTTCACTCTTCTGGGGACCTTGCTGAGGTTTGAGAAACTGAGTACATAGATTGTACAGCCTCTTGGGGCCTGTCTTCCCATGTTGAACCCCTTCCATGATAACTCTTCCATTCTGTGCAACTAGGTTTTCTTATGCTGCAGTCTGACTGTTGCCTCTTGCCCTGTTGTTGAGCACCTGTGACTATGGGTCCATCTTCTGTCATGTACACTAAAGTAAATTAAAGCTGCAGTGCCTCTGTATGAACAGAAGTTATCAGTTCTACCTGTTACTTTTAAATTCATAGTCATGTAACCACTGTTGAAAACTTAGGCCACTTGTTTCGGTTATCTTCATGAAGAAAACCAGTGTAGTGTTTCCTTTATCACTGAAGCTGTTTATGATGGACCTTAATATTTTTATTCTTCAGGTAATTTGAGGGCCCTTGTTTCATCTTTTAATCTGCATCCTGGCAGAGTTATTACTGCTTCTGTGCATGCTTGTACTAATTTTACTAACTTAGGTTGTTAAGTCTGGAGGACCACCTCTAGTCATCTTTTCGACAGCTCTCGTAATCTTCTGAAGATGTCCCAGGTGTCTATCAGCCTGATACCTTTCTAGCTATTTGTACTTCCTTTGATAAAAATCTGAATTCTGACACTTTTTATGGGACCTTTTTTACCTTAGATTATTTGTGTTCATGCGATTTCTTTAGATGACACAGTTGAGGCTGCTATTCCTTGGTAGTTGATTTTACTGTTGGCTGCCACCATTTCACTTTTTTCAGCCACGTCATTTTTTGAGTGTTTTAAGTTTTGTTCTTTACTTCATCTCTAGTACCCGTCTGATGCTGCACTGAGATACTTCAGCTACTTGAGTTAGAGAACACTTGGTTTGTCACATGAACTTTCTTCTAAGAAGGCACTGTAGTGGCCTAGTATGGGCCAAGCAAATTGTAAAGCCATTGCAGGTGAGGAGATAGAAGTGTTGGAGTGATAGTGCAGCAGCTACTGATTAGATAGGCTTAGGTTGTAAGAGGACATAACACTTTGTACTGCTTCTCAGCTTTCATTATGAAGAGAAGTCTTTTCACTTCCTCAGGCTGTTTCCTGATGTTTTCTAAAATAAGCTTTTTCTGCTGTCTGAACTTCTTTGCTCTTTGCTTTCAACTTTGAAGCACTTTTGACACTCTTAAGTTCACAAGATGACTTAATTCAAGCACAGAGTCACAAAGCACTGTTTCAATTAAACCTTAAATGTCTAGAAGCTGAAAACCTTTTTGAAACTGACAGTGATATGAAATAGGTTAGCAAGAGAAATGCTGGAATAGGCTTGTACAGGGAAACTTTCTGGTAGCATTGAAAGTGAGAATGATGTTTTAGACTAAAAGAATATTCAGACAGGAAGTATGCAACATTGCTTTCATTAAGTACTCTGTCCTCTGACTTAAAGTCAATAGGCAGCAGGTCAAAGTAGGGCTCACTTCTAACAGGTAGATTATTAGTGCTTCTTAAGTAGGTGGTTCTTGCTGTTGTATCTTGGACAAACAATTAGATTGCTGGATTTTTGAATTTTAATCTTTGGGACAGTGGCCACTGAACACAAGGTGGTTTGCTGCTCAAGGAAATGCTTGCAGCAAAGCCCCTCTTACTTTTTTCCTACAGCACCCACCAAATAGGGCCGTACTAGGTACTTGCCACTATTTAATGGTGGCCTTAGTATTTTTAAAGCAGTTGTTTTAGGAGTAACTGAGTGCAGTGTTTGTAGCTAGCCAGTGTAAGTGGTGCATTAGCTTTAAAATCATATGTTAATCGGATGTGTTTTGCAGTGAGTTTATACAGTATGCAGTTTTACATGCTAAAATTTATTTCCATTTAATCGGGTGCTGAATATACCTGTTCCTTCCACAGCAGCTGTGTAATAAAAACAGCATATAGTGTTAGAACTCTTCATTTCTTGTTGAATGGTCTTGCTTTGGAATGGTTGAGGTTCAGTTTTAATTGGATGTAGTCAACTACAAGTTTGTTCTGAACAGTTTATTGCGTACCTCAGGTGGTGTATAATATTGGTCTACCTAGGAGCAAGTAGTAAGTGTGTAGGAAGCTACCCAAAAGAAATTGCAGCTGTTGCTTTTTTGCTAAGAATTTTCCAAATGATGTTTCAAAGAGAATAGTCTGTCCTTTTAAGAGCTCGGTACTGAAAATAACTACACAAAATATGAGGAAATAAAGGTGAACTCTCTCCACTTATGAAAACAAGATTTATGAGACAAATGGATGATACCTGTCATTCTCAAGAACTGACTTTGGGAGATCTCAGGTTGGTGAATCTAAACTTGTCACAACATTATGTTGCCTTTTTCGTCTATTAATGTTTTTAATAACAGTTCATGTGTGACTCCTAGACAATGGCATAGTTTAGAATGGTAGCAACAATGAAGAGAAGTGTCAGGTGGAAACACTTCAGGGAGCAAATTGTGTAATGTTTTCAGATTCAAAGTGAAAAGTCAGATCACGTGATCAAGGGCTTAATGCAAAATGGCTGATTAAGAGAAACAAATCTGTTAGGAGTGAAAGCAAGTGGTCTTTCCTTGGCGATAGAGAAGATTTTAAAGAATGATAAAGCATTTGAAATTAGGTCTTGCAAAGCAGGATTAAATTACAGTGAGAAACTTAATTTTCTCTTCTTGTACTAGGTTATCATTGAAGTGACAGAGATGTTGCACAATGCAAGCCTACTGGTGGATGATATTGAAGATAACTCAAAGCTACGACGGGGCTTTCCAGTGGCACACAGTATCTATGGAATTCCATCTGTAATCAACTGTGCTAATTATGTGTATTTCCTTGGCTTAGAGAAGGTTTTAACCCTTGATCATCCAGATGCTGTGAAAGTTTTCACCCGTCAACTTCTGGAACTCCATAAAGGTCAAGGCTTGGATATTTACTGGAGGGATACTTACACCTGCCCTACGGAAGCAGAGTATAAAGCTATGGTATTGCAAAAGACAGGTGGTCTCTTTGGATTAGCTGTAGGCCTCATGCAGCTGTTTTCAAATTACAAAAATGACTTAAAGCCACTTCTTAACACACTTGGCCTCTTCTTCCAAATAAGAGATGACTATGCCAACCTGCACTCCAAAGAATATAGTGAAAACAAGAGTTTTTGTGAAGACTTAACTGAGGGCAAGTTCTCGTTCCCAACCATTCATGCAATTTGGTCAAGACCTGAAAGTACTCAGGTGCAAAACATCTTGCGTCAAAGGACAGAGAACATAGATATAAAAAAATACTGTGTACATTACCTTGAAAATGTGGGTTCCTTTGAGTACACTCGGAATACACTGAAAGAGCTTGAGTCTGAAGCCTATAGACAAATTGAATCACTTGGGGGAAACCCTGAGCTTGTAGCACTAGTTGAACAGCTAAGCAAAATGTTCAGAGAAACTGAAAATTAAAAATAACTTCTGGATTAAAACTCCTTTTAAAATTGGAAAATAACCAAACTACCTGAGAGGTGTGATAATCATTCTCATTTAAAACTCTCTCTTGTAGTCATGTTACAGAAATTACTGTTAAGAAAAATTATCACCAAGTATTGAATTATATACCCTGTATCTATACAGTCTTAACTGTGACTGCTCACAGATGGCTTTGTTAAAGCAGATGTACTAGAACTGAAACAAGTTTTGAATCTAAATGTGATCATCTTTACACAATCATCAGTATTGTTTCAGGCCTAAAACTCTCTTATTTTAACCAGACTACTGTAGGTTTCTGGCCAAAATTCTGTGTTAAATTAAATCTGACTGACCTGAGTGTACTGTGTGTTTTCAAACAATGCTCAAGTAAACCAAAACGTATAGTGTTAAATATCAACAGAAGATACTTGCAACTACAATGTGCACAAAACTGTTCTGTGGTATTTTAAGTTAGACTTATGAAGATAGATGAATCAGCTTACGAAGTTGTCAAGTGAATATCTTATCTGGCTTCTGGGGATATTTTCAGGGGAAAGCAAATTATGACATATAATGTTTTATATGCAAGTAAGACTAATGTTTAGTCTGAAATTGTAGCTTTATGAAGATTTCAAAGTACCTTAGAGAAAAGATTCCGTTGAATTAGAAAAATATAAATTTGCCACTAATTGCAGCTCTGCAGTTGATTGCCTGGTTTTAGATTTTTGAACTGTGAAATATTTTGTGTCAAGGTACTTGCATCTATGCATTAGAGTTCATTCATGTAACTGTAAAAAGCAACATAGTAAACGACTACTAAATTGGGATTCACATCAGGTAGCTTTAGGATGCTGTAATTGGTGCAAGTCTCTCTAATGTCTGCTTCTAATTGAAGGACTTCTCCAGGAGTTGATTCATAATTCATACTGCATTCCTGTTCTGAGTTGCTATCTGGAAGCATGTTATAGGTCTCTCCACAGAGACAAGTTCTGTAATTTTTTGCTGAAACGAAGTACAGTATCTTCTTCTCCAAGCTAGAATACTGCTTCAGTTTTCTTAATTTCTTAAATGGTGCTTTAAAATTACGTACACAGACATACTGAAATAGAACTGGAATTGAGAGCAAGCTTAAGGGGGGAGGGCTGGTAAGTAACAAAACCCTCTGCTCATAAATATATATGTGTATGTGAACAAAACTTAAGCAGAGGTGTTTGCTGCTGCCTGGCTGGACTGGCTACGTAGTTTTCACAGCCACATAAAGCTTTACTTTGGTGTAGGGAGGTAGTGGTTTGTACCAAAGGTAGGACTGGTGCTGTCAGCAGTGGTGGTAGCTCAAGCATGCTCTCAGAAGAAATGGCGAGAGATACTTGGCTTCTGGCAGCTAAAGGATAGTTTTATGCAAGTGTTCATTTACTGTGCCTGGAAAGCAGGGTGAGTCATGGTCTCAATCCACTGAGACAACTAACTGAAGAAGGTTGCTGTGATGTCTTCCCTGAGCAGCCTTAAAATTCTTCTGAAAGTGATGAAGCATGAAAAAATTCACGATAACTTCTTTCAGTCAGAGATGCTATGTAGTTATGGATGATAGCCTATCCCTTTTATCTGCATGCTGAGAAGGAATCTTTGTGTGCTCTGATTAGGCACAGGATAATAGCCTTTTCACTGAATGGACCTGGTCGTCAGGACTGAATAGCTTAAAGTTGGTGAAGGCTGTCTTGTCTTTAATGTTAATGACAGTGAATTGTAATTTTTTTTCGTAACTTGCAGTACTTAAAAGATTTACAGTCTTACTATTATGTTTTATGAGAAAATACTGTCTGCAGCAAAGTACAACATTTATTTTATGCCATGTAATGGGAGTTTCTAAGCACTGTTGCAGCTGATCTTGAATAGGAGAGAGCACAAGAAAACTTACTGTTGTCAAGAGAATCCTCTAGTTTTACTGTAAAAGAGATCCTAGTGCCTATTAGGTTATTGTAACTGGCATATACAGTGCAAGGTGTGCTTAGTGCCGTTTCTCATCTGTTCGGTTGCTGGATGTAAAGAGTTGTGTAATCAAATTTTCCTAATGAGCTAACCAAACTTTCCTAGTGAGGTAGCCTTTCTTATTTTTGTATGAAGCTTCTCTATCCGAGACTTCTGCTGTATCGTCACTTCTTTGGTTCATTCTGGCAACTCACCTCAGTATTTATTCTGATACTGTATCTTGTAGAACATGCCTCCATTACTTAGAAGTAAATACATTGGAAGTTTTCCTGCTGCAGGCCCTTTACACCACAAGTGGGTAGGAAGGGAAAAGTACCTTGGGAAGGGAAAGCTGGACCGACAAGAAACAGCACAGCTCTGCCTTACTCTTCTGTGTTCAAGGCATTTGATACCAGTAGTCAAAACATACCCTGAAGGTATATCTTAAAAGGCCCAGAAACAGAGTATGGTTGTTCGTCAATTTAGTTAGGATGAACTGAGGCCTCTGAGGGTTTATCTTGAGGTATTCAGGAGTTGGAAGGGGCTGGGATCATTCTCCTTCATCTGTAGGCAGGTGGAGCATCTTTAAGCAGTGATGATGCACCATACTCAAGGTAGATTTTTGTATTTGGTGCCATAAGACGAGACTGCCTCCTCATCAATATTCTCCAACATTGGCTCTGGTACAAGCTCCTGGTGTGAAAAGCCATACGAGGAAAATTACTTCCTTAAATCAGCATGAGAGTTCTTGTGGCTGCAGAATTGGTTTGACTGCTCTCTTGCTACACCTCCCACAACACAGGCAGTAGGGTGGTTTTTTCCTGATCTTCACGAGAGCCGCATTACTGCGGAATGGAAATCCAAGTCCTACTTTGATCAGGTTAGCAGTGCATTTCTTAGGAGTTTAGCTTTTGCCGTGAGTATAGAGAAAAATGCAAATCCTCATCAGTCTCCAGCATTTCCCCTACCTCAGTATGTTTTCTGGTTGTGTGTTTGCTTGGATGTAAGTGAATGCTGGATGTAAATGAATGCTGTCACTTGTCTTTGAGTGGCCAGCCCCTGGGTGGCATATCTGTCTCTGATTCCTCAAAGGCTGATACTATCCCCATCAATTACGCTGAAAAATGCATTATTTCAGGACCTTCCTGAGAGGTGTAAGACAAGCTATATTCTGCCTTTGGCCTCAAAATGTTCAGGAACCCACTAAGTGCAACTTTGTATGTTATCAGCTGGTTGTTGATACAACAATGATGGAGTTGGGCTAGGGTGATTTTCATGGGAATTGGGAATAGAAGGGGTAAAGGTGGACCTCCTGTTGAGTTACAAGGTTTTCAGAATGAACCCCCTTGCTCTCTAAACTCCTCCTCAGAGAAGAGCCTAGGTGCAGCTAGATCCAAGTTAAGACCCAGTCAGTGGTTTATGACTAACAGGGAGATTGGGAATGTAAGAGGTAAAGGAAGTCCTCCCATTGGGTCACAATGTTCCGAATGGATCCTCTTGCCCTCTGAACTTCAGTGAGTGAGGTTAGATCCACACTAGACTAGGCTTGGTTGATAGTTTGTCTAAGGATATAGAGGACAAAATATGAATGCCTTCCTATTGTGTCATGCGATTCAGGGCAGACCCCTAAAGCAAATCCAGCCTCCTTCAGAGAGTAAGGTGAGATCTACCCCTAGTCCCAGACTTGGTCGACAGTTTATGGCTAAGACGATTTGGATATTGGGACTTTGGTGTCATGCTTTAACACAGTACTGTTTCTTATGTACACTTGAGGCAGCAGCAATTTAAAGAAATAACATTTAAAGTCTATTAATGTTGTTGTGATAACTTATAAAATAACAATGCTTAATAGGTGAATCGCTGAATTAACTATAAGATTTAAGAAAGCTTGCTAAGCCAAAAGCAAGTCACACACGTGTACACAGCTATACTCAGAGGTTAACCTATGATTAAGATGTTGCCTTTCTGCAGATTATAATAAATTTGTGCACCCAGAGATCTCAAGGATTTCTTAAAAACCTAGAGATCATGAATACTCACATCTCCCTTCATCAGTTTATTGCAAAAGGGCAGTCTTCCCTGTTGTCAGCTTTGCACAGTCAGAGTTGAGCCTGAGAGGTCTCAGCTCAGGGGGAGATACTGAGACTCAGCCTGCAGCGAACTGGGAGAGCTCCAATGAGTCTCACTTCAGGATCAGTATTTATAGGGTTGCAACATGATTGACTTTGGTCAGTACTTTAGCTAATACTTTCCACTGTGGCCATAAATCTTGAGACAAGCTTGGCCCTTCTTTGATGGGACTCTGATCTTTTTGCTGGCACTCCTCCAAGAAACTCAAGAGTTGTAGGTACAGCTAGGGGATGCCTAACCATTCCAACTCACTGAAACAGTCTCTAGGAGGTGCAGGAGCCTACTTGTTTGACTTGCCACCTCCCTCGACACAGTCAAAATACTGAACTCTCCCAGCCCCCTACATTTTGTAACCAATAGCACAGTGGCTGGTACCGATTTTGCAAAGCAGCCAGGAGTCAGCCTTAGAGAGCAGCACGGTGTGCAGGGTGGTCTGTACCACCACAAGTGTGCAAGAGCTATATAGGCATCTGTTGCTCTTTGTTCTGTCTTAATCTTAACCATTTTATATTTCAGGCTTGATATTTACTGTTCTTTGTATTATTTGCTCAGTACTTTCATTGTAACTTTTTTCTCAACTACATTTCTTTTCTGCTACTAGTACTGTAGCACACACAATATCATCGAACTCCTTTTTCGATCTGGGACAAACAGTGTAGTCTGGGTCTGCTTTTGAAACATTAAACCTTGACTCATTGTATACTTTCAGAAAAATAATCTAAGATTTTTTTGCCGTCTTGAAATGCCTGACACTTTCTTTTGCAATAAGTTAAAGGCTGTAATGTATTTTATATTGCTATGAATTGTTTTTGTCCCATATAGCTTGAGGTCCTTTCCCCTCTCCTCACTTGCTTTCAACACCTATTTTGCTTTGGTGGTAATGCTTGTTAGGCTGTTTTATGAAAGAACTTAACTCACTAGCCCTTGGGGAGAGACGCTAATTTTTTGTCTAGGATAATGAATTATGCCACTCAACAAGAGCCAGATGAATGTCAGAGCTGGCAGGTGGACAGAGGCAAGAAGAGTGTCAGGGAAAGGATCTGAGAGAATAAAAAGCCTCTGGTTTAGGCTCCCAAGTCTGCCTTGTGTGATTTCACCTTGTTTCACAGCATCTCCTTCACTGTGTTAGGCTAAAGAGCAAGGTTAGTTTCCCTGAGCTTTCCAAAGAGAATGTAGGAGATTATTCATTCTGATAACCCTAAAACTTCAATAATTTCAATATATAAAGTTATTTAAATGGCTTCGATTAAAGGCACATTAAACAGTACATTGTTTCCCTGGCTTCAAGAATAGAAAAATTGTTAGAGAAAGAAAAATACTGTAATGAAACAATCTACTATGCGCCTCCTTGACTTGTTACCTCACATGAACATCCTTCCTGAATAACTTTTTTCATAGCTGAGCACTGGTGTTTATCTTTTCTGCATCTTTTTTTTGGTATTTTTTACTTTAGAAGACACCTTTTTAAGGTGTGGCTGGAAATAATCCATAATTCATGAGTTCACTTCTTATCTGCAAAATTTATAGTAAAGATGCAGGTTAAACTCCATGAATCCTGATAGTGTTCCTCACCTCTGTGCCCTGTGGAACAAAAGTTCTCACTTAACTCCTTGAAAAAGCTTTTACTGAACGTTTTGGTTTTCTACAATGTAGAGAACGGTGGGAGATACCCCAAAAAGGCCTAACATGACATTTCCAGGGAGAGCACTGCAAAACCTGACAAGAATTTGTGTGAAAGACTAACTCTGATGTGAAGGGAAATCACAGATAATTGTTTTGGTATTGAACCCCATGAAAATACTCTCTCTCTGTTGGTATATCACTTACATGTTTTCAGTAAGCAGTTGCATCTTTTGGCCACAGTAGATTATTTTCACTCTTTTCATAATGTTTTGGTTGCTCTGAGGCATGTAGTGTGCGGTACTTAATCACTCATTAAAGTCATTATTGAAGTCTGTGAAAAGGAAAAATGGCAAACATACATTTTTGGTTATGTTGTTTTGAAGTACACATAGAAATTGGCCTATTCTCTTGCTGTAATCGAATATATGTTATTTGGCAGTGTTTGCAAGGAAAAAACCTCCACAAATTTCTTTAAAAATTGAATTTCACATAATTGTAGAGTTAATGCATGATGGATGGAACTCCTACAGTGTTTTGCTGTGGCTTTAACTAAAGAACCTATTGCTACTTATGCTCTCTTCTTTTTGGGAGTGGGATGAGGTGTAGATATCCAAATAAAAACTATATGGAGGCATTATAGTTGCCATTCACAGAAATGTGAAAACTGTGCAATGAACCTAATCTGTATTTTACACCAACCAAAATGAATGTTCAATAAATTATGAAGTTAAATCCTTTTTCACTTAGGGGCTCATAAAATGCTGAAGTTATGGCTTTAGATAATGAGGTGAAAATGTTAAATGGATCTAGTTGTTTTATTGGCCTTGGAACTGCCCTGTTTGTTGATTACAGTGCTAAAACAGAAGAAACAAATGCAAAGAAATAGAAAGAATTCACGGTAAGTTATGCCAGTCTTATGTATTTAGTATTTCTATTTCTAAGATAAATTCAAGAGCATGTGTGTAGATGCTGCGAAGAGCTGAGTTACCTATCAAAGGTGCTGCTGGGGTCAGAACAATAGTGAAAAATACTTTTTTTCACCACGTTTCCTAACATGCAGTCAAAGTGGAACGCACACTCAGGTTTGTGCTTGGGAACCCTGGATGAGTCAGAAAAGGAGAGCAAGAGGGCTTGCTGATGGTGTTTCTGCTGTCAGGTTTGTACCAGTATGTAGCTTCAGCGTTGATAGAACTGGAACAGATCGTTCCAAGGGTGCCCTCTGCGGGAGAGGAGTGGGCTCAGGAACACAGATGAGACGGCAACACCACCACCAATGTGGAGGAAGGACTAGGATATATTTTATTTTACTTTTTCCCAAAGGCATTAGTTGGCCTAAGAACATGCATTCCTTTTGGCAGAGGAAGACTCCAAGGTAAAGATACATCTCCATTGGAATGCACCTTTGGGAAGCAGCTGTAAAGGACACCCTCAAAGCCTCTTGCGTGAAGATGCAAGAATTTAGGTATTATCTAGATTACTTTGATTGGAAATACGCTAGTGTTACCAGCTACCTGTACTTGATTTCTCTAATCAGTACCAGAGCAAAGATAATGTACAGAATTATTTAAATTAATAGAAGCAGAGGCACACACAGCACTGAAATAACTTTTGGGTTTTTTTTACTTGTTTAAAGAACACAATCAAATCTTTGTTTTTGCTTTTAATCTACACACATTGACCACTCTTTCTAAATGTCTTTTCTAATTGTTAACGGCTCTTATCTGAGTCCTCTTCCAGTTAATTGGTATTTTTCTCAGATAATAGATGTTGAAGTAAATGCACCACCACCCCCAGCAACACACAGGTTTCCCTGAGCAGGCGCTGCCCCAGGGGAGCTTGCTGCCCCTCTCGGAGGTGTCCCCACTGATGAGTGAAATTTCTTCAATAGTCAATGAGGCTAAAAGGTCGGTATTCTTTAGTGTGGCGCCGGGTGCATAGGGGATCACTCCGCTAAATAGGCACACCAGCAACTAAAACTTGTTTGCTTTCATAGTTAAAAACCATGCATATTCATTGTACTTTCAGAAACTCAGAATATTCAGTGGATAGTTTACATATCGTCCCGCCTCCTCGCTCACAGACCGTGTGATGCCTCGGTGGTCCCTGGGTCCTCTCTGGTGGTCGTTGGATGAAGGCTGGTAGTCTTCCTCACTAATAAACTTCTGACCTCTTGGGGGGCTAGGACCTATACCGCTCCTGGCTGAGTTTGATGCAGCTGCCTTGCCTTCTTATCTTCAGCGAGGTCTTATCTTAGCTTTTGTTCTGAGACTCCCCGATTTTCACGGTTTTCCTATACAAAGCTTCCAAGTATCTGTTAACTCCGTAAATGCCTTTCAGCTTCCTCTAGCCACTATCGCCACTCTCACCACTCCCCTGAGTCGCTGTCTCCTAGCAGAGCGACCCGGTGGGCGGCCTTAGCGTCTTTGTTCACCGCATGACCCGCATTTAGACCGAAAAAGGCGCGGTGCTTGCGGGCTTCTAAAGGTGCTCAGCTGAACAAAAGGGGGGTTTGATCGCGAAGAGGCCCCGCCAGTGTAGCCTCACAAGGTCAGGCGCTGCGGGAGCCATTGCTTCCTTTTCATTATTTATCAGCCACGTGCTGAACCACTTCTAACAATAGGTTGTTCGGTATCGGACTGACAGGTACATGGCTCGTCTAGCAAGCGCTGCTTTAAAACACTTAATATGGCACCAGTTTCCCGGAGGAACTTCCCGGCCTCCTTACAAGCCCGCTGCAAATCGGCTGGCCGAGAGCGCCGGCGCTCGGCCCCGAGCAGTCCGAATCCCCACAGCGGCCGGGACGCGCCCCCTGGCTCACACGGGCTCTCCTTTTAGGGCAGCCCTGCGCGCCGCCCTCGCCCCACCGCATCCTGGGAGGTATAGGCCAGGGGCGACAAACCCGCGCCATGCGATCTCTTCGGTTTACTACACTACCCAGAAGGCTCTGCGGCGGGGGCACTCCGCTTCTGTTCGCCGTGAAGGCGATGACTCGGCGGGGTCGAAGATGGGGTTAGGCCAATAGCGGCCAAGCTAGGGCGGCACTGGTGGCTGGAGAGCGCGCCGATAGGCCGGGCGGGGCGGGGTGACACCTGTCAGTCTGAGCAAGACGGAAGCGGGACTGGCGGGGCCGGCTTGCGCTCGCCGCTGTTGGCAGCGGCCGTTCGTCCCCAAGCGCAGGTGGGAAGAAAGCGAGCGGCGTAGGGGCCCGCCCCGGGCTGCTCCTCCCGCCCGGTGCGTTAGCAGCCCTCCGCCCGCCGCCTCTCTGTCCCCTGCCGTGCGATAGCGGCTTGGCTTTACCGACAATGCCTGCCGCAGTAACGGTCTCTGGCGGGACCCGGGGCGCTGCCTGGCCTCTCGCCGGCGGGGCTGTGTCGGGGCAGAAGGGCGGGCCCGCCGCCAGCTCCGCCGCCGGGGGAGCAGAGGGCCGTGTGTGGTCCGGAGCTTGAAAGCGTCACTAAAGGTGACTGCTCCATAACGGGGGGCCCCTCCCGCAGCGGCTGGGGGCACGGGAGAGCTGCCGGAAGGGCAGACCACAGCTTCAGGGTTCCAGCATGCTGCTAGCAGTGAAAGAGCAACTCGAGGCAGGGGGACTTGTGAAAGCGGTGACTGACTTCTGTGTGTTAAGGGTATTGCTTCTGTCTCTGCAGGTCTGTGAGGAGCTCAGACTTCAGTTTTCCCGGGATGACCGCCTGGGTGCCTTCTGATGCGCTCGGTCGAAGAATCTTGTGTGGCACAGAATATGCAACTGTGCGCTATGTTGGCAGTATTCCTCCTACAACAGGTGAGCATCACAGCAGTAAATAACCTTTGCATTTAATTGTAGCTTTCAAAATTCCAATTATGTTCTTAATTGAAAAAAAAAAAGTAGGATGTCAAATTAAAATTTGTTTTTTCCTTGTTGTGTAAATATGGCAACTGCTAGTCTAGATAAGTTGTTGGGGTTTTTTTTAGAAGTCAGAGTTGTCGAAAGGAGTGCGAGAAGTACTTTTGCTTGAAGTTGGTTACAATTTTTCTTACAACTCAAAGATCTTAGTGCCTTTCTTTTCCCATTAATTGTCACAAACTGTTCCCTGATCTCTGTGTGTTGGCATAGTCTGGGAAGGAGAGAGACAGGCAGCAGGAGATCAACACACTAGACACTCTTTTGATAACACATTCAAACTCACAGGGATGAATAAGGCTTAGCTCAGCTTGGGGAAAGATCTGACCAGTCGGATTGTGAGAGCACTGTATGTCGTCTTTGAAAAATTGTGATGACAGGATGGGGAGATTACTGGTGTTTGTATGGAGACTAGCCTTGCACACAGTTCTAGAAGAGAAGAGGCAAGAAGAACGAGCAGGGAACTGTAGACTCATCAGCCTCACTTCGGTTCCTGGAAAGATCATGTAGCATGTCCCTGTGGAGTCCGTTTCCAAGTCTATGAAGGACAAGATGGTATCTGAGAATATTTAATAGTTGTAAAGAAGAACGAGTTGTTCTTGGCAAACCTAATTACCTTCTGTGTGGATGTGACTAGCAATGTGAACAAAGGGAGAGCAAGGAATATAATATTCCTTGACTTTAATAAGTCTTTTAACAGTGTCTCTATAAAGAACCTAATTTGGAAGCTGGAGAAATACAAGCCAGATGAATGGACTGCTAAGTGGGTTAAAAGTTTGCAGGTCTGTCAAGTGGAAAAGTGCTAATCAATGACTTGATATCAGGTAACGCACGAGTATTACAGAAATAAATGCTGGGGTCTGTATTGTTTAACATACTCAACAGCATCTCAGTGAACAGCGTTCACCCTTAACTGGCTGATACGAGAAAAGGTAGAATTGCAATCCAGAGCAAGCTTTATGAACTTTAGATTTTGGTCTAAGAGATTCATGGAGGATAAATTTCCATGGGATGAAATAAACCCCTATATCAGCACAGACCAGGAAGCACTAGCAACCCCCTGGGTCTGTTGTAAAGGATACTGGAGTTAAGGTGGATACTGTCGTGAACATGAGCCAACAGTGACCTCCCGTCACAAGGAAAGTATGTGTTGTACTGGGTTACTTTAGAACAATGAACATGGCCAACAAATCAGAAGAAGCTGTTACTGCTTTCTTGGGGCAGGAGTTCTTAATAAGGTTGCAGCTGGAATAATGTATCTGGTTTGGAACCATACTAGTTCAAGAGGGAGGTGGACAAACTCAAGAGAATCAAGCAGAGGGCTGCCAAGGTGATCAAGGGCAAAGACCGCATACATGTGAAAGAGGCTGAGGGATCTAGGCGTGATTAATGCGGTGAAGAGAAGATTAAGTGGCATCCAATAGCTACGTGCAGCTGTTTGACAGACGGTTACAAAGATAACTGAAATTCTTACTAGTATTAGATTATATAATGAGGGACAATGGCCACAAAATTGCTGGAACAATACAAATTGGACAATAGGAAAGTATTTTTCTCCACAGAAGTAACACAGCACTGGAATAGGCCGTCCAGATCAGCTGGAATCTTTCTCTGCTTGGAGATTTTCAAGATCTGGCTAGGTAAAGACATACCTGGCTGACCTGGTTTAGTGCTGATGATAATCTCCTGCTTTAAGAGAGAGGTTAGGCTAGATGAACTTCAGAGGTTCCTTCCAACCATGCTTTCTGTGGCTACGATGCCATAACTTTGAAAATGTATTTACCATATTTTTCAGGAATTTGGCTTGGCGTGGAATGGGACGATCCTCAGAGGGGAAAGCATGATGGTACCTATGAAGGAACACAGTATTTTAAATGCAGGTGAGTTGATTTACAGTGTTGGCATGCCATGCCTTGCATATGGACAAGATGGTCATAGGAAAATGCCCTTTTCCTTTTTTTTTTTACGGCAAACACTTTTGTTATCAGTTGGCTGATACTAAGAAGATAATAAATCTGAATGCTGTGACTGGCTGTGCCATAAAGGCTGTTGCATTGTTATTAATGCAGTTAAAGGGATTGCAGATGACACAAAATTAGGTGGGAGTGTTGATCTGCTTGAGGGC
The DNA here is from genome assembly GCA_013396935.1 of Baryphthengus martii. Classification (NCBI taxonomy): domain Eukaryota; kingdom Metazoa; phylum Chordata; class Aves; order Coraciiformes; family Momotidae; genus Baryphthengus; species Baryphthengus martii. The sequence goes on along the minus strand of VWZK01015395.1, from coordinate 73,661 downwards.
AGGAAGGTTCTTCAGAGAGATCTAGATAGGTTGGATCAGTGGACAAAGACCAATTGTATGAGGTTTAATAAGGCCAAGTGCTCGGTCCTGCAGTTTGGTCGTAACAACCCATGCAAACATACAGGCTTGGGGATGAGTGGCTGGAGAGCTGCCTGGCAGAGAAGGACCTGGGGTTGTTGGTTGACAGCCGGCTAAACATGAGCCAGGAGCGTGCCCACGTGGCCAAGAGAGCCAACAGCATTCTGGCCTGTATCAGAAATGGAGTGGCCAACAGGAGTAAGAAAGTGATTGTGCCCTTGTACTCAGCATTGGTGAGACTGCACCATCCAGTTTTGGGCACTACAGTATAAGAAGGACATTGAGGTGCTGAAGCGGGTACAAGAGAAGGGCGACAAAGCTGGTGAAGGGTTTGGAAAACATGTCTTACGAGGACAGGCTGAGGGAGCTGGGATTGTTTAATCTGAAGAAGAGGAAGCTGAGAGGAGACCTTATTGCTCTCTACAGCCATCTGAAGAGAGGTTGTAATGAGGCGGGTGTTGGCCTCTTGTCCTATCATTAGTTACTAGGGAGAAGAGGTAATGGCCTCAAATGGTGCCAGGGGAGGTTTAGATTGGACATTAGGAAGAATTTCTTTACTGGAAGAGTGGTTAGGCATTGAAACAGCCTGCCCAGGGAAGTGGTGGAGTCTCCATCCCTGGAGGTGTTCAAAGGGCATGGTGTAGTGATCATGGAGCCATTGAGTAGTAGGTTGGACTTGATGATACTAGAGGTCTTTTCCGACCTTAATTATTCTATGGCTCTATGAATATGGTAAATATTTAGAAAATGCAAGTCATATTTTCAGGGGTGTATAATAAAACGTGACTTTTGGATGTTATTAATATTACCTTTAATAGGTTAAGATCTTAAACTTTAGTAAGGAAATCAGTATGTCCTACTTATTATCCTTAGGTACTTCTGAAGTACCATATTAACTGTCTCAAATACAGTTTAGATTTGGACTTACATGTATCTTGCTAAGGGAAATTTCCAGGTTTCTGGTAATGATTTGGGTTATATTTGTATCTGTGAGGAATTGTTAAGTATCTTCACTTGCATTTAATACATGCAAAACGCAGTGTAGCTATGTGGGGCTTTTTGAACTATATACATGCATTACTTAGAAGTTTAAAGATTTGATCACTTAATGTGTTTGAAATTGGGGAATACAGGACTCTAAGGTTGATGCTAACAGCAGAAAGCTATTGATTTCCATGTCACAGGACACTGCAGCAGCTAAAAGGTTGTGAGTTAAAAAAATTACTGGACAAATTCAAAGAAAAGTAGTCAATGGCCCTTAAATACTAAGAGCTACTAGCCCAGTAAGCTCTTGAACATTGAGGTGGTGAAGTATGAGAGAATTTTCTTTGTCTGTATCATTAAAATACTTGCCCTGTTGTTGTATCTTTCCCAACCATTTCATTAGCAGCTTTGGGAGTAAGGATGTGATGTTACGTGAATGTTTGTTTTGACCACTGGATCACAGCAAGTCTTATGTTAATGAGATGAAATGGAGAGATTTCTAGGTCTTTTTCCACCTTCTACTTTCCAAGACTGGTAATAACTGTAAAAGAGCAGTTTGATTACAGTTTATTCTTAACTGTGCTCATTCAAATGAAATGAATCTAGCATAAATCCTGTGACAGTGAGCACTCAGAATTAATAGAAGGCTTTTGAAAATATGAAAAAAAAAAAAAAAGAAGAAAACCCAAGAATGTAAATTAAGAGTTGTCTCTGGTCTTGCTTTTGGATGTGCTTTTGATTTCATTTTTTGGAAAATGTGTTGAAGACTTTTTCTCTGAAATTAATTCCTCGTGTTAATTATCTTGAAAAAGATGAGGATAAGCAAATCTTTTTTTTTTTTTTTTTTTTTCCCAGCTTGCATGTAAACGAAAGTTGTAAGAATAGCTGGATAAAGTCAGTCCAAAGACTTGTCTTGCTGAGTTTCCTGCCTCTGACATTCGCTAATAGCAGATGATTGGAGAAGTGTAAACAAGAAAAGTACATGATGACAGTTTTCCAGAGTCTTACTAGCTTTGACTCATTGTGGTTTATAGATTTTTTTATTATTATTATTTTTTCCCCAGAGTTAGATGTGGTGTATTTGTACATGTACTTTGCTTTGCTCTCAATGGATGATTCGATAGAGAAAATTTCTTAGGAGAATTTCCTCAAAAAAAATAACTAAAAGCATGTAGTAACAGTGTGTGCATTTGCTAACCTTTGAGTGTGTGTTTTCAGCTTGTGAAAATGGTAATCATTTCCAGTTTTATGAGTAGATGAGTCTTCTCACTTTCTCCTCTCTGAATGTAGGAAGATTATATGGAAAGGACTTTAGAACAGTTGCTGTAAAATGTCACATAGAAGAAAAAAAAATACTAAAATTATTGTTTCTGTATTGTGGGGAAAGTACGTCTATTTTTCATATCTACCAAAAGGTCTTCTGGAAACAAATGTAATTCCCTGAGGGAGCAAAGGAGGCTACTGTATTTGTATTGATACATGACAGCGGTTCAGGGCTTGTTAAAGAATATACTTCATTATCAGTTCAGATCAAAGTTGTTCTCAAGCCAGCAAGTAGAAGTATTTGGTCTTGGACTGAATCAGCAGAAGAATTTATCAATTAAAAAATTCAAAATTGAAAAGTAGCTATTTTGAAATCCTTTATGGGAATACATCTCTTATCTGTAGCCAAACAGATGTAAACAGGGAAGCAGTAGATTATGCTCAGTACTGTAAATCAATATCCTTAGTTTTTATCTTCTTAACTTCTATATTTGTGTGAGGTGGAAGCCCTAGAGACCTCATTATCAGCAAATGAGATAAACCAAAATCTGTTCTTTTAGAAAAACAAACAAACGCTGTGAGGACTGGGTATTTTTCCTCTTGTATCTAAGAATGATAATAAAGCAAGGCCTAAGCACACTTAGTACAAGAAAAAAATTGAACATTGCTGGATTTTTCCAGCAATCGGAATTGGAAACTATGATCTTAGAGCAACCATGTTGTTTGAATGAAGTATTGGCAGAGGTTGATTCTTAAATGCTTTAAATTGTATTGAATTCACACTGTTATATTCATGTGCTTCCCTGACAGATGTGGGTTACAAGCTCATGGACCTCCCTTGGGAAGGCAAGCACCTCCACACCTCCCGTGGGAGATACGGGTGCTCCAGCTGCTGTGTCCCTGTGATGCTTCCTGTAGTCTACTAACATACATGCTGGTAGAAAGCACCCCTGAGGTCACATGTGTGCACTGAGTTGTGGGGCATATGTGTTGCTCCCCATGATGTCCGTTCTTGCTGGGCACAGGCTCATATTGGCATCTGATCAGGAGGCAGCTCTCTCTGGCCTAGACCGAGGTGACTTTTCATGGCTTCAAACCACGTTTTGACTGCTGCTCTCGTACCTTCTTCTTTCTCCCCGCAGTTACAGACCTTCAAGCTTCTTTTATGCCCCCTGTCAAGAGGAGTCCTCCCTGCCCCGTTAAATCTGGCAGAAGGGTCATCTTCTGCCTTAGCCTTCCTCTCAGTCAATGTTGAGTATTTCGTTCACACATAGTGTTTACACAGGCTTTTTAACTGTTTTTATCACTGCCATTTTGCTGGGGGAGATATGTGGATTCCCCTGCAGCAGATGAGATACTTCTCTGTTTACCTTGCAAGACAGGAATAGCGATCTGCTGTATGACACATTTGGAGTCATAACTGAAAGGAACATGTCGTCATCCCATGTGTGCGTGTCCCCTGCTAAAGGATACGTTTTGTTCTTCCCAAATAGCTTTCCAGAGGAATCCTGACATTTCAGCAGATACTGTTGCTAGAAGTATCGACCATATTAAATTGTAATCCATCTCCCCACCTTTGCCTTTTACAGCAAGCCAGAGAAATGGAGGAAAGTTTAGTAATGTTGTTTCTGATGTTTTCCGCCTGGCAGAATTGCAATTGCTTCTCAGATCCTTGTGGCCTTTTTTCCCCTCTTTGTGTTATTTTTATTCTGGTGGAAACTTTGACTTTTGTATGTTTCTTATAAGTTACATATGGACGTGTTTTAAAATTTACAGACAGCAAATTGTAACTAATCAGATGTTATTGTAAGCAAAAATATTTATGTTCCTGCCCACAAGAATATCTGTTTAGACCATCTCTCCTTCAAGAATAACAGATTCAGCTCCAAGAGCATCTACTTAGAGCATAAACAAACTCTCCAAATGCAGGAATATGGCAATACTATTTTAGTGGCCATGAAGAAAAAGCGATTGCTGTTTAGCAAGGGTAGAATGGGCTCCCAAGATGCCTTTTACCCTCAGAAAGTCTCAGTAGGAAGTTTTGATTGTTTCGCTGTGTAGCTTTACCCAGCAAAGACTTCTACTCTCTGCTGTCAATAGAACAGTGTTGAAACAAAACTGTTGTCCCTAACCACTACTCAAATGTGTCCTGTGCTCCAACAGAACCTTAAGATAGCATCTGGAACTGCAGATGTCTGTCTGTCTTCTCTTGTTTTGTGAAAGCTCAGCCTCAGCTTCTGTGGCTGTTTGACTAAGGTAAATTTGCAAGAACTTCAAGTACCTGCTGGTGTTTGCAAAGCTTCTGCTGTGCACTCAGGAATTTGGTGCACCGTAGCAGATTAGTGTTAGGTGTCACTTACAAGCATTGTTTGATGCCACAGCTGCCACAGACTGTTCTAAAACTTGAAGGGTTTTCTATACTGCAGTGTGCAAACAAGAAGTCTGATCTGTTGAGTGCCTCCCCCTAAAAGGAAGAGATCTGTTCAGAGCCTATTCAGGAAACGTGCATGGATTCAACTGACCGTATTTTTACGATACTTTATGAACTTCGTAGTGTGCGTGTCCCGGTTATGATGATAATTGCCTTGAGATAATCCATGCAAATAGCTGGTAGTGGGCAAAGAAGCCCTTCCATCCACATTGGCTGTCTAGGCTGATAAAGCCAAGATCTCTCTCCTTTGCTCAGAAGCTTGCTTCTGCAGTCAGACAGCAGGGTGTAACTGTTGGCAGAACACAGCCTGTATACTACTGCATTATTCTTCAGGTACTGAGAAGTGTATATATGTGACATTTCTCTAGCATATGAAGAGCCATCTTATATACCTGTAACGGTGAACAGCACCACCACTTTGTTTTACACAGCAAAGAAAAATGATGCCAAATTTCCTCTTTATTCAGGGAAATGGTTAACCAGTGAAAGCTGTTAGCTAATCTAAATTTTAATGAATATCTTTCAAGGGCTATGGGCCTGCTAGCAGATGAGCTGTAGTGCTTCAGGCTACTGAATCAAAAATAGGAAGTGTCCTACAAGCTGACTTTTGAGATTGGGGTCAACCTCTCTATTTTAGAAATCAGTAGGAAGTGTCAGTATTAACCAGAGCCAGCTGGTTGTCAGAGCCCCACTTGAGCATATTCCAGATTTTCTTCTTAAGGAAATTTGGTCATATCTTCTACCACTTCATTTCTGCACAGTGTGATGTTCTGGCTGCAAGACATTTTACACTGGTGGGAGCAAAAATCGCTGTTCTCAGACTTCTGAGTGTTCGGTTTAAGTCAGGTTGATCCATAGTCCGTGGGTTCTTCCATCTCATGCATGGTGGATGAGTCTTTGGATGAGGATCTACCTGTTTAGTTCCCGGTTATGGAGACTGACTGCTAAGAGGTGTGCTTTTTCATGAGTCCAGGTGCTGTACAGTAGTTGTTTGATATGTACAGATGGCCCGTACAGTTCACATTCCCTAGTGTGGAAGTTAATACAGGCAGTGTATTTTAAGGAAAATGAATTACAGGTAAGTGACCTCTCTCCTTCAACACACAATCATTTTGTCTGAAAATAGGTTCCCATCGCGGTCTCCTTTTCTGTCCTTCTCTGTGACAGTTCTTGAAAAAGTAGATCAAATTAATAGAATAGAACTGAAAAATACACTTAGGCTGTGGAATGGATTTGAGTATACGTTAAGTAAGATAGCATGCGTATTACTCGGAAGTGATAGGAACAGGAGAGAGGAAACCCTATGATCTTGCTATGATTAGAATGAAAAATAGACAGGTTTTGAGAGAGAAATACACCATAATTTACCTGTAGATTCAAATGTCAAGAGACAAGGTAGCTCGTTTCCTTTGCATTTTTTCTTAGGGATGGAACTGGCTCCTGCAAAGACAATGAAGAAGGAGATGCCAGTAGAAATGGTGACCTGTGAGGATAGAAATGGGCTTAGGGATGGGTATGGTGATGGAGAGACCCAAAGGGCTTGGCTGCACCAGGCATAAATGGAGGGATGCAGATGTGGGAGTCTAGATTCTCTCTGGTGAGAGTGTTAGGGAGAGCCAAGGAAGAAAAGTAGCAGAACTGTTGAGTGCAGAGGGATGGCGATGGCAAAATGGGGAGAATCAAGGTGATAGGAAGAAGGACAGGAGATGTCAGAATAAACATACAGCAAGACCTACGGTGAATTGCAGATAGACAAGAGTACGAGTTTTCTTTCTAGAGCCCCAAGTAGAGTCTTGCAGTATCTGCCATCTGTGTAGCTGTTTGGCTTAATTAAGTGCAAAAGTCATACACTTCACAGGTAAGAGATGTTATGGTTAAGATGGTGAAAATGTCATTTACTGTTTTAAGAAGTGGCATTCAGAAAAAGTTTCGTAATTCTTGCATTTGAGGAAGTTTAACATTTAAACTAGCCAAATGTTTGTAAGCTATGAAGAACTTCAAATGAATAAAGGTTTTAAGAGAAGGTTACTGGATTAAAAATGTAGAGAATTGAAAATGCTTATTGAACATGATAGTACACTCTGGATTTATATTCTCTAGGAGTATATCTTTCTGCTTCTTTTGTAATCATTGTGCTCTAAACTGTCACTACAAAGCTAGACTGAAAATATTTTTAGGTAAATAATACCTGGTTTCAACCCAGATCCTTCTTTAGGATGTGAGAGTACTTAAATAAGTGTTAGAAATTTTAACGAATGAAACTGGCACAGGTAACTTTCAGTACTGTTTTTGTAATAAGAATTGTGACTATATGGTGCCCAAGCTATTCCATCTACTTGTAATAGGTCCACAGGATTAAGGATCTCTAGTTATTCTTTTTGTGAGAGAATTTTGAACTCTGTAGCATTGGTGGTTTGTATTATGGTTTGCTAATTAGCCATTTAATCATAGAATCATAGACTGGCTTGAGTTGGTAGGAACCTTAAAAATCCAGTTCCAACCCCCCTGCCATGGGCAGGGACACCTCCTACTAGACCAGATTGCTCATGTTTACACATTGTTTTGAAAAGAGTTTTATTCACGTAAGCGATTTTTTTCCTCCTGATACTTTCCAACTAAAGTCTGTACTCTTGTCAGCTGGAAGGCAGACAGGTAATCATAACTACCAATTTTCTTCCTGCTGTTTTCTGGCTGATCCTCCTATCAGATCACTCTGTGATATCGCTCCCACAACTTGTTTCTGCCTGTTCTTCATAGGTCCTGTGTTTCCTTACTAACTGATAGAAATTGTCAAAGCAATTGCGTAGCAAGAAATAGTTACGTGATAAAGTTTTGTCAATGCTCAAGAAAAACTAAACTTCACAGGACTGTGAAGATCATAGATCGATAATTCTGTTGAATATTCATTTTCAAAATTGTTACTGAGTTAGTATCAGAATTTTTTTAAAGTTTGAGTTTGTATGAGAGTTCCAAGAGGTGCAATCTGTATCTTGTCATTTGTGTGGGTGGAAAGACAAGGCTGCACTGTCTTAAAATTACAAGTGAGTTCTTCAAGTCAAATATAATGAGGCAATGACTGTTCTGACTATTCATATGGGCCTTAGGCTGTGGTAAGACTCCAGACACGTTTGTTGTAAGATTTAGCTAACTTTGTCTCTATCCGTAGGTAGAAACTTAAATTTTCTTGAAAAATAAATGAGCTCTTAATGAGTTTGGAAACAACAGACCAGTTATTTCTCATAATGGCACTGACATTGTAATTTTGGTGTGTATATACATTTAGAGATCTGGTGCTTCAGTTCTCGTGGCATCTCACAACGTGAACTAGTTGGTTCAAATACTATCAAAGATACTTTGCAAGTCTTACCTGGTCTCACTGGCTGAGAACAGTGATACTTAAAATTAACCTGTAGAATTGCCTTTTGACTGCTTTGATTCCCAGTATTTAAAAAAAAAAAAGTAATAAACATCACTTTTGGGAGCAGCTATTCTTCTGATAACTTTTCTTATTTCACCTCTTCCTGGCTGCTCTGTTCTAGACATCCCAGAGGAGGATCATTTATCCGGCCAAACAAGGCAAATTTTGGAGTAGATTTTCTTACCGCAGTAAAGGATCGGTATGGATTGAATAATAAGCAAGATGTTCAACATGGGACAGAGAATGCAGTAGTATTTGGAAAGAAGACTGTGGAATTTGTTGGCATGGATTCTATTGCGGAACAACAAAGGCAAGTGTAATATATGAAAATCTAGGATACGCTCTTAGCGAGTGATTAGTCAATTTGGAAAAGGAAGATGGTTGCCTTGCATATAATATTGTCATATCTCTAAAACTAAGGCAGACTGTACTGTGGTGGAAGAGACAAGCAATCTTCCTATTGTGGCTTCATGATTTACCTGTTTGACAGATAGAAACTGGGATTATGCCGTGTTCGAGTGCTCACAGTCCTCATTGTGATTTCACAAAGTAGGAGGTGATGATACTTGGGGAGGAATGAATGAGCTAAATTATTGTGACATTGACAATTGTTATACACATGTATGATCTTTTAAATAGATGTATTTTAATATTTTCTTAATATTGTACAGTATTATTTCATCTTTGTTTACTCATATCAGTCATGACTGTGTAACTAAGAGAGGGAAGGCAGAAGGTCACCATACTGTTAGTGAAGAAGTCTTTCAGTCAGTTCATGTCGTGTTTATTTATCTAGAAGAGTAAGGAAGGAAGTAACTTAATGATGTGTAATAAATTGCAGTTTTAATGACCTCCAGCAGTAGAGAAGCATCAATTCAGTAGTCTCCTTCTGAGCTGGTATTCCACAACTCTTCTCCTTTTGTCCCCTAGAATGTACTAGGGAGTTGAAAATACTCCTTTTTTTTTTGTCTTTCTTGATAAATGTTACAAAGAATGCCCAAATAACTTAGAACCTCTTGCAAAAGGTATTACAAGAAATTTGTTTAACTTGGGACCTCTAATTAAATTCCAGTTTGCCCAGCTATAGTTTGTCTGGTTTTTCTCTCTTTTTTTCCTCAGTTGAATGAGGGTGGTTTGGTTTTTTTGGGGGGAGGGGGGGTTGTGGTTCAACCAGACCTATTTTATAGCAGCAATGTAAAGGCAAGACAGAGGTGTCTCCATTTTTGAGTAAGAAAGACACTGCGATATAGCAATCTGCTCACTGATAATTCTAAAGGGGACAATATGTACAAAAAGGGTATTATTTAGTTGTAACAGCCAAGTATTTCTATAACGTACCTATTTCTATTTGAAGATTTCTTAACAGAATGTTCTTTCTCATTTAGTCAGCTGAACCAACTGGTAGATATCTCAGTGCGTGAGTGTGCAGTGAGCCATGCTGGTCAGAAAGAGGAAATCAGCAGAACGTGTTCTAGTATCCTTTTTTGCTATATTGCGTGATACCACAAACAAAGTACGTATTTTAGTATTCCAGGTGTTCACTACAGTGAATGGTATTTGTATCCTTTTATTACAAAAATGTTTAAAACTGCAGTTTATATTTGGAAGCTTGATGCGATGTTTACAGAGTTAAAAAGTAAATGCCTACACTTTTTCAGAGAGAACGCAAATTGTGGATAAAAATAGAAATATTGTTATAGATTGATACTGTGACTGCAATTTCAGAAGGCACCAGCAATGTTGTGTTGTTTTTTTTTTTTCTATTTAACTCTAGAATAGATAACCCCTGAAAACGCAACTGATATGTTCTGTAGGCACCAAAGGTTTCCAATATATAGTAAATAATGTATTTAATATACTGCATGTTGTAACAATATTACAGAAATACAGAGCAGGTATTATTTGTTCATTTACAAGGACTGGTAAGAGTTCCTGTCAATATAGACATTAATCCATTTTAGGATTTGTAAAGTTAAGCTTTTTTTTAAAACTATAAGCCATTTCCATACTACAAATACATACTACAAATCAAAATAAAATTTGTGTAACTGAGCAGCAGTATCTCTTAGGGTAATCTATTTCTGTTTGATTCAAAACAAAATCCCAACAAACCTAATTCTAATTTCTGAAAAAGGAAGTTCGGATTTGAGATAAATTTCTTTTCCTTAATGTGAAATTTCAGATATCAGGCATATAAATCTATCGAAAAATCTGATATCGTCTTGGGAGACAGTAACAGCTATTGCTTCTCAAATTCAAAATCTGGAAACGCTTAATATCAGGTAGAAATATTCATGCTTAGATTTCTATTCCTTTAGGGTAGGGACGAAAAAAGAAGAGACTATTTTAATATGAAGTCAACTTTCTAAAGGTAACTGGATGCTGCAATACTCAATTAATTAAGTTTTTAAATACTTTTTTTTTTTTTTCAAATCTTATCCTTAAACCACTTGTGTGTGTACTATATTTTTCAGACTTCTGTTTTCAAGGAAAGACTAGAACTCTAGGACATGAGCATCTATGCAAAACTAAATTCTAGAAAAATGCTCAGGACAGCTGAATGTTGACCAGAGTTTTGTAAAATTAACAAAATTCCTGTATTGTCTGAAAGTAGAATACAGATTTCAGCCATTAAACATTTATGGGAATGTAGGCTTTTGTCAATGTATTCTACGTAACAGATTTCATCATTTTTATGTGAATTGGCTTGTTGGCTAGGGAGACTGGAGTAAAGTGCATTATAGGTTTTTACAGGTTGCTGTAGACTCTTTTATGGAGTTATACTGAAGGTTAAAAAAAAAAAGTACTGTTATAGAAATAAGGAAACAGAGAGTATAGAAACATAGGTTTACAGTGTCATAAGATGCTCCTATACACTTCTACGACATCTAAGACAATTAATTCTCTTGTATTTTAAAGCTCATTTTACCCCGAGGCAGAACTGGTTTAGCATGTGTGCAAGGAGCCTGATTCAGCAAGGAGACCGGTTTCACAGCAGCCAGAGCCAAAATTGCTGCGTGCACATGCAGCAGGTCCCCCTCTCTGGATACTTGTGCATGAGGTCTGCACAGCACTGACTGGCAGAGTGAGGTGACTCTGCTGGCAGATGAAGCCCCTCAGAAGAAGCCAAGACCTTGAGGTGGCACCGCTGCAGGAGTTCACAGCCTGCCTGTGAAAGCACTAGTAACAAACACATCCTTATCACTTAAATATCTCGCTTAGCGTTTTTTTGAGTTAGATTTAGCGGTAGCTATCTGTTTGCCTTCTGGGTTTGCACATCCGATTGGGTTTTTTCATTAGTTTAGATTTTTTTTTTCTACATAGAAAAACTATAAAGTAAATGCGTTTTCATTCCCTTTTGAAGTCATTCCAAGTGTCTTAAGACTTTTATCTCTTTTTTTTTTTTTATTATTGCTGATATATTCTGACTGCCCAGGCAAGCCTTTTAGAAGCCCACTTTCGTTTAAGAGTGGTGCTTGGCAACAGTGTCATGACACCAAACTGAAATATCTATAATGGTCTAACCAAATCTGAAGTATCCCAAGACAGTCTATTCCTGAAATGATACTAATAAGCACTGTGGACCGGAAAATCTCTTTTACTGTGATGACACTGGAAAAGGTAGGAGGATGTTGTTAAATAAAGCTACAAACAATTCCATCAAAACGAGAAATAATTCACAAAGTAATTTCAAAATAAAGAACATTTCCAGTGCATACCTGTACACTGTAGATGGCACATGCAAGAATAATTTTCTGTTGTGAACTGGCACGGTGGGTTAAAGTTTATAAATACGTAGCAGCCTAAACTACTAATTTTGAGAATCACAGAATTCTTGAGGCTGGAATAGACCTCTGAGATCATCAAGTCCAGCCTATGACCTAACACCACAACATCAACTAAACCATATCACTCAGAAGTGCCAAGTCCAATCTTTCCTTAAACACCTCCAGGGACGGTGACTCCACTCCCCGGGCAGTCCATTCCAATCAACCTTTCTGTGAGCAAGCACTTCCTAATATCGAACCTAAACCTCCCCTGGCGCAGCTTCAGACTATGTCCTCTTGTCCTGTCACTAGTTGCCTGGGAGAAGAGCCTGACCCCCACCTGTCTACAACTTCCCTTCAGAGAGTGGTAAGGTCTCCCCTGAGTCTCCTCTTCTCCAGGCTAAACAATCTCAGCTCCCTCAGCCTCTCCTCATAAGACTTTCCCTCCAGTCCCTTCACCATCCTCATCACTCTCCTCTGGACCCGCTCCAGCACCTCAATATCTTTCTTGAAGTGAGGGGCCCAGAACTGCACACAGTACTCGAGGTGAGCCCTCACCAGTGCCGAGTACAGGGGGAGAATTACATCCCTACTCCTGCTGGCCACACTATTCCTGATACAAACCAGGATGCCATTGGCCTTCCATGCTACCTGGGCACACTGCTGGCTCATGTTCAGCCAGTTGTCAACCAGTACTCCCAGGCCCCTCTCTGCCAGGCTGCTCTCCAGCCACTCTTCCCCCAGTCTGTAGTGCTGCCTGGGGTTATTGTGGCCAAAGTGTAGGACCCTGCAGAAGTTGATGGTGTAGCTGCAGTTTTAGGAAGTTTGTTTTGTTGTCAAGGTTAAGACCTTGCCTGCTGACTCTTCAAGCAGAGTTGTTCAGCGGTGTTGAAGGTCATACTAGTCATTGAAGACAGCAGCAGGGCAATAGGACTAAAGGCTGAAACCCAAAATTCAGTGTTTTGAGAGTCCTGGAGATCTGTATTGAGATGAGCAGCTTCCAAAGTCTTCATTGTACAGGACGCACAATGCAACTAGAACAACTGAAAGTGATGTAACTTAAATTGATACATGTATCAAGTTAATTTAATAGAAAAGTTACCCCAGTTTTTGGTATTTGTTCTTATAGTAAATTTGACAAGAAATTTTTGCAACCTGGATGCTATTTCTAAGTCTAACTTTGCCTAGAGCGTATTTTGTCATCATTCCCTTTTATGAGCATGCATGAGAATAAAGAGAATTTATTTTAATTCACCTAGAATAATCTTTTCAGTTTTCTGTTGGTGAGAAGTGTGGTCTAGTCTGATTTGTTAGTAGTTATTTGTGATAAAACTGGAAGGCAAAATGGGGTTGATGCTGGAATCTGACACTTATGGCTACAAACTGAAATAGTCTGAATTTGGTTTTTATTATTTTGGCCTTCTGTTTACTTTAAAAAAAGAAAGACTTTAGCCAATAAGTCTGTTACTGATTTTTCTGTGCAAGGAATGTCGGAAGAGCAATAAAAGTGATTAGCCATCCACCAGCTCTCTGAAAGCTTGTTCAAATGAGGAAATTTAACCCACAAGTATGTAAATATAACTACACTGAGAGATTTTTATCATAATATGCAGGTAGAACAGACCTTAGGAAAGAAATAAAAACTTTTGTTTGGAGTGAGTAATGAAAACTAATTTGAAAACCACAGATTTTGAGAATCTTTTAACTGGTTTATAGTGATATTTTGCTATTGAGAGTAGATTTTGCGTAACTTTGTTTTTCTAGGGTCTGGATAGTCATGTGGGCTCTTTATTTTCCATCAACGTAAGGAGTCTAAGCCCAAAATCTGACTTTGTTTCATTTAATGATGAAAATAATTTCATATTCAAAACGTAGGGGAGGAAAAGGGGAGAAGACAGCCACAGATGAGTAAATATGCATTTACAAAGTGGAAAGTAAATTAGGAAAAACTATGTTTGAATATAGCTCGAGGGATATTTTATAATATTTTAAAATATGTGACACCTTGGTAGTGACTTTTTAATTTTTTTGTGTGTAAATTGTTTTTGTCTTTAATATGTAATTCCAAATTAGTGACTTAAATGAAGCACAGTTATTCATTATGCTAATTATTCTTTTTACACAGTGAAAACAAAATGAAATTTCCATCTACATCAACTTCTGTATCCAGTGTATTTTCAAAACTGAGGATTCTGGCACTTAATCAAACTGAGATAACATGGGCAGAGGTAACAACCTTTCTCGGGTTCATTTTTATTGTTAGGTTTTTGAGGCAAAGAAAAGACGATAAATATTTATGTTTTATAGTATTCTACTGAAATGTAATCATCCTTAGAAAAAGTACTGTGGTATAACTGGTATATTAGTTATGTAGTTGCTACATGATGTAGGAAGTTTTTTCGGCACAGGAGTCTAATAAAGAAACATTTAACTTCATCAACATTTGTAAATGACCAAGTCAAGGTAAAGGAGTTGGAGTATAATGTAACTGCATGTCCCAAAGGTTTGTGTAAATGAAAACTTTTTGTTTCTTTATACTTATTAAAGGTTCACCTGTATTTTTCTGCATATGGTAGAACAAGCGCAAATAGAACGTGTGTCACAATGACACAAAATACTTGGTTTGCATCAGCAGATTGGCTTTAGTGTCTTCACACATACTGAAATTCTTGAAATATATGATGCTTTGTTATATGCAACACAGGTATAGCACAGAAAAAACAGTAAGGGACTGAAACACGCAAACACATGACTCTCGCTTAATATCATGTCTTAAGAACGAAGTCCTGTTGTCAAGTATGGTAGCAGTGGGCCTTTTTTCAGAGATAGGCCTGTGAAGCTCGTCTCAGTAGTGCCATACTACTTGTAATGGCTTGTAAATTACAGCCTATTATTTGAATTTCTTAGTGACAGATTTTGTATGTACTGTGTTGAGAAATTACCAGAACTCAGATTTTTGCTGCCAGCAACTATCCAGTAATAGAGAATTTACCAAAACTAGAGTTTAAGAAACATACCTGTTCTCCTCTCTTGCAGCAGAGCTGCAGGAGGAGGGTCACTGCTGTATTTTGTTCAGTGTCCATTCGCTGTGCTCTCAAACTGTCGGTGGGATTTGTACTAGGACGGTCGGTAATCCTTCCAGAACAGCAGCAATGTGAATGCTGAAGTGAATGGAAGAATTAAGTGGCTACAAACACTTTCAGTGTTGCCTGGTGCTCATCAGAGTAAATCTGCACATTGTGGTGTTTAAAATGTTGGCAGCTGCCAGCAGCTCTCCCCTCCGTACCAGAGTGGCTGAAAGGCTGGTTTGAGCCATTGCTTCAGGCAGATGAGAGTTCTCCAAGGGTAACCAAGTTTCAGAGAGAAGCCCAGGTTAGTCAGAGCAGTTTAAAATTCCATAGCTTTTGCATTTGTTCTTTAAACTCTGCTCTAGCTGTCAATTCATCATAGATGATAAAGGCATTTTTGGTTCAGAAATCTTTTCTATTAAATTGAAATTTGTTTGATTCATTCCCTTAAGCGGGGAGGATTAAACCTGTGCTTAAAAGTGATGTTCCAGGGCAGCCAAACAAAAGGGGAGATAAAGGGACCTATCTGACATTAATACTCTGTGAACAAACAACTTGAAAAATGTTACTGCTTAAGCTGTATGGGGAGTTACTTTGAAAAGTCAGCATTTAATAGAAAATAATAGTGAATATGATCCACACAAAAGAGAAATACAGTAATTGTCAATGGGAATATAAGCAAAATCTGAAAACTCTAGGGATTTTTTCATTATTTTTTTTTTTTTTAAATGGTGAACAGCATTTCAAAGTAACTTATTTCCATTTTTCTTTTTTGATCAGCAGTGGCTACTCCACTGGCTATACATCCCAACCTCCCACCAGATAGCCACAGCAAGCCCCCAATCTTTCCTGAGTGTCAGTTCGCTGTCAGATCTGTGAACTTTTGTTTCTGTATGGAAGCTGTTTAAGCAATAGTTGAAAATTTGGAAATTTGAATTTCTTAGAATTGTGATATGACTATCATTTGATTTTGGCAATTTTCTAGTCATTTGATCAGTCTATTGAAAAGTGTTCGGGTACTTTGGATTTGTGCAGTTTTTCTGTGCCATCCATCACAATACAGGGCTTTTGTGAGGGAATCCCCCAAGGTTCTTGGTAGTGAACATGCACCTAATTTCTCTTGACTTTGCAGGCTTCTTTCCATGCTTCCTCATCATCAGTAAACTATTTTGGTCTGTCTTGTTGACATAGGAGAAACACTATCCAAATTAAAGAGAGAAAATATTGGTGTTTCTTGCTCTTGCTCTGGAGCAGAAAAAGTTGTTATATCTAAGTTTATATATTTACATGTGTTGCAGATGTGGCAACAGAGTATTTCGTATGTTTGGGTGTGAAGCAGTTGAGCCCCAAATCATATGCCACCACTTGAGATCTCAGTGTTAATATTTGTATTATATATATATGAGACAGTAGTATACATCCAGCTTGATAACTTCATACAGCTGTAACAGAGAGAACGAAGAGTACTTGAAAGGAGGCTTTTTGGAGAATGGCTTAGCATAACAAATTGAATTTTATTGTCCAGATCTCTGAACTTCACTGCTTTGTAAACTCCAGTAAAAATAAGCTTTAGGTGATTATGCTGTACTTGTGTAGGTGTTTGTCCTTGCATGTCAAAAACTTTGGATCTGCTAGCCGATTTCAAACACGTCTGAAAGAGGAGGGGCCTTAAAAATAGTTTTTTACTGAAAAGTTCCAAGAAAATAGGAATGTAGGTGGAGGAAAGAGCCCCTCTAAGTTTCCTAACCAAGGAAGGAATAGCAGGATGAGCTCACACTTTATTTGACTCTGGAGAATATACACAAGAAAAACCTCAGAGGAAAAAAAAACCAAAACAAAACAATTTGTGACTCATAGTCACAAATCTGTAGAAAACTAGTCAGTTCAAATGTTTATGGAACTCCATTTGCTAAAACTGCAACATTTTTGACACTGTCACAACTGCATAGAAAATTTGGGTTTATGGCAGCAATTTCTATTGCTTTGTAATAGCTGTTTCTTTTTAAAAGTTGTGTTATCTGTTGTACAGGTTTGCAAGAAATAAATCTCTATGAAGTAAAGTAGCCATTTTAATGTAATATCAGGGCATAAGATGAAAGTGTATCTTTACTCACTTTGTAGACTTTTGAAACTAATTTGTTTTCTTTAAAGTACTTAAAAACTTCAGGATATATGCTTACTTAATGCAGTTCTTGATTTTTAGTGTTTTGTGTGCTGGCACAGTCCCATGACATTTTAAAAGTCTGTCAGACCTGATGAGATGTGCAGAACTTCCAGAACTGCTAGCAGTCGAGTATATACTGCCATTTCCTTACCTCGTCATAGGGAAAATCTGATCACTCCAACCCTGTTGAATAAAATAAACTTGGTTTCCAGGTGACGCGGTGCTGAGGTAGGGCTGCTACTAGCCTCAAGCCTGGAACCGCAAGTCCTGTGACTGCAGAACTCCTTTGATGCCATCTGTGCTGGTAGATCCAGACATGGAAAGAGCCAGTTGGAAGAAAGGAAGGACTAGGCAATCCATAATACCTGTTTCTCTGTTTTGGGGAGCTAGGGCTTGTTCTGAACATCTTCTGAGGAAATCTGCATAAAGTATAATTTCTAGAATAATTTTTTTCAAGTTTTGTTATATTAAATGAAGTTTTGCTCTTAGGTTCTTCTTTGTGCTCCAGGATGGCCAGCACTTGAAGAATTGTACCTTACTTCTAATAATATTACAGTTTTGGAAAGGTAAGATTAATACCAGGAGTCAATCGTTGTCAGGCTGATGTACTGCAAAGTTATACAGCAGATAAAGTTACATTCCTGTGATGTTTGCATCACCCTGATGTAATTGTAAAGTAAACGATGCAAACTTCACATGCTGTACTTCAGAACATTTATAAATGTACACAACTCTTTGCATGCACTTATATACCTAGAAAATGAGTGCTTTCATTAACAAATAACCTCAAACATTCTGCATTTGTGTTTGCTTTTTTCCTCCCCTATATCAGGCCTGATAATGTCCTGCTGACCTTGAAGTTGTTAGACCTTTCAGACAACCAGTTACTGGATGGAAATCAGCTGCATCTAATAGCACATCTCCCCAGGTAGCTGTGAAACAAATTTGCTGGAAATTCATTGTCCTGGATATTCATCTCCATAGTCTTTGTTGACTGAAATAGACACTTATGAAAAGGAAGTGATTTATCATGCTACTAAGTTCTTTACGTATTAGTATGTGCAGGGTTTTATCCAAGATGAGAGGCCTGTGGAGTTTTTGTGGAGCAGCAAAGTAACTGAGGCGATGGAAGTCATTCCTTAGGACAGTTTTCTGGCCGCGACAGTGTAATGCAGGTTCATCAGTAGCTGCACAGCCATCTCGGGGATCTTTGAGCCTGCAGAAAATCGTTGGGCAGTTTGTTGGAAGGTGCCACTCCTGAGGCTAAAGATCAGTGATGGACACTTGCCATTAGCACTTTATACCCAAGGTGCCTACTTACTTATCCTTTGTAAAGAAAGTAAAAAAAAAGAAGAATTGGAGGGAGGTAAAAAAGCATGGTGGTAGTCCTTGCTGTCTCTGTTATCTGCTCTTATTATCTCTGTGGAAGGTTACTGTTGTTATTCTACTGATAGTAGTGTGTGGCATGTCCTCTGCACAGGCACTCTCTTTTGGAAGTTTCAGTGCTTTTTTGGAGTAAAGACTGAGACATGCTTCAAAATTAAAGCAGACCAAAAAAAAAAAAACCACAAACCACCCCAAAACAAACAACAAACCGAACCAACCCCAAACAGTATAATTGCCATACTGCATTGGGTAAATGTATTTCCACTTTCTCAGAAGATTGTAGCAATACCCTTTACACAGATTCTTCTGCTTTCCTGTGCTTTCAATAGCAGCGTCTTTATGGTAGTTACAGGCTTGAGCTGCCATTCCTTGCCTTGGGGTTACCATCCAGGGAAAGTAGATCTGTGTTCCTTAAGCGCTTCAGTTACGGTGACTGGAAAATTGCAGCACTAATAAAATGGTTTTGCTAATTTGTGGAGTTATTATCTTGCAGCGTACACCAAAACAGCAGCCGTGATTTTAAATAGCCGCAAGATCTTTTAAAAAATCATCTGGAAAATCACACTGTTTAAATCCTGGAGCCATTTTGAAAGCTTGAAATTATTGCAGTTATTCTCTTAAAAATGTATTCCCGGAACTATTTGCTGAAGTCTGGGTACTGTCTGTGGAGCTGCTGTTCATTTGTCAGTGATTGTGTATCATGTCAAAAGCTCATTAGACCTTTGGTTTGTTGTGATTTGGTTGTTGGGATTTTTTTTAAAGAGGTAGTATTTCTTTACAAAAAAAAAAACCTTCCCATGCCATTTACAGTAATGATTGTATCTATTCAATTTCAGATTAGAACACCTAATACTTAGAAACACTGGACTATCTTCTATACACTTTCCTGATGCTGGATTTGGTATGTAAAAGAAGTAATTTATTTATAAATTTATAGTTCTGTTTCAATAAAGATTTCACTATTGTCTTGTAAATTTACTCTTTTTCCTAGGGTGCAAGACTAAAATGTTTCCTTCACTAAAGCACCTTGTAATAAAAGACAATAAAATATCACAGGTAGGTTAGATTGTGATAGTTTCACACTTTGTAATTACTTTTATTTTTGCTTAAGAGTAACTGGCAGTTTGCTGCTTTAAAATTTCTCTAACTGTAGTGTAAGGTCCTGAGGTAACTATTGCATACTTTGATCAACACAGAGGCATACTTAAAAAAATTTAAACCATTTCTTAATGTCTCAATTAAACATGCTTATGGTAGCTAGTCATATCCCTCTGCTACCTCATAATTCCTCTTGCAGAACTCTAATGATCTAAAATGCTGAGTAGTTCCTCGTTTGCTTTGGCTTGGGTGTTGTTGTTTTCTGGTTTTCTTTGTGTTTTTTTCTGGGGAGGTGGTTTTGTGTTTTTCACTTAATTAAATGTAGAGAAATATTTTCCTTAGCTAGTAAACAAGATGAAAGTGTTTGTTTTTGCTGACCAAAAGAAGTTTCAGTCGTGATTGTTGTACAGGGAATGTCAATGTTACTGTGTATTGTTCTGAAGTACGTTTTATATTTCCTCAAAAGACTGTTCCCTTCCATTTCAGTGGTCATCTATCAATGAGCTTGATAAACTGCCAAGTTTGCTGTCACTGCAGTGTCACAATAACCCTTTCGTGGACACAGAGAAGAACCCAGAAACCCTGAGACAGCTAATTATTGCCAAGATAAGTCAGCTGAAGGTTTTGAACAAGTCTGAGGTATGTGATATTTCAACAAATTACGTGAGTCTGGGGAAAATCATTACATCATTGCCTGAGAAATTTTTTTTTCAGTTTAAGATAACTGTTTGTTTGAGTGCAGAAAAAGTAAAGTGTGAATTATTCCATCACCTAATCAATGGGGCACTAAGCAGGGCGACCAGATCCAGCCCCTTCTGTGAACACTGCTAACTCAGTAGCAACTAGGACAAGATGGAAGAATGGTGGTTTTCTTGAAGTGCCTAAATCGTAATAAAGTTTCACAACTGTTAACAAAACTCATACTCTGGCCAAAAGCAAAAAAAAAAGAAATGCAGCGTAGTTGAATCTGTTTCAGTGACAGTAATACAAGCATGTGCCTTCGTAATAGGAAAGTAGCATTATCTAAACCAAATCAAACTTTACCCTAAAAGGGAGCGGGAGCAACATCCATTCATAGCTACAAAAAGTGTTCTTGTGTCAGGATGAACAGTAACATCTTTGCTTAGATATTCATTTATGGATCAGTCAGCACATGGAGGTGGGGGTTATAAGATTCTTGGTAGCATTAGAACATAGCGAACACCTAAGTAAGAGCAAGACATCCGTGCCATTAATTGCATTTTCTTCTCTGGAAAGTTGCATAATTATACCATGTGCCGTTCCTGTGTCAGTACAGATCCTTCCTGCTGAAAGAAAAGGAGCAGAGCTTGATTATCGCAAAATATTTGGAAAGGACTGGTTAGCTGCTGGTGGGAACTGGGACCCAGAGAAAAACAAACCTAGCGAAGAATTTCTTGCTGCCCACCCCAGATACCCATCGCTTTGCCTCAGTAAGTACAAGGACAGTAAAATTAGTATTTTCTCATGCGGGCATTGCAGTAGCACTGATTGGGTCTCTCTTCAGTTTCCTTTCCCCTTGTTGCTTTTTCTGCGTGCTTCTACTGCCTTAGGAAAGCCCACCCATTGGCAGGCCTGTGTGCAAACAGCTTTTGCTTCTGTGGGGCCGCCGCATCGTTCAGCATGCTTCCAGGCACTGCTGCCTCAGGAATAACGCCTGTGAGCATCTGCCCCATTAACTCTACTGGTGAGCAGGCAGCAGCTCTCTCCACCTGGAGCTTTTTCAGAGTGGGACTGTTAAGCAACACCTCCATGTGCCTGTCAACTGCTCCACCCCCTCCGTGCTGGTGCACCCTCCTCAATGCTCTAGCAGTTGGTCAAGGCTCATGTCTGCAGCCTTGCACTGCAGGAGCCTGCCCTGTCCTAGCTGCTGAGGGAACTGAGGCAGCAGGCTTGTGCCTGATCCAACACCACGCTTCTCCTAGGTTTACGGTTGAGTTTTAGCCTTTGAAGGGTTCATGTTTACGTGCGCTTTCCTTCACACAGAATATGGTGCACCTGAAGAAGGAGAACTGAAGGGACACCAGCCTTTGACACTGAAAAATCAGCTTCTGAGTAAGAGGCCAGGAATGGTCAAAATTGTTCCTTCTGCATTTAGAATATTTCACGAGCTTAATGTTCCCTGGGTGTATATGGTTCAAAAGCTTTGAGACATCAGTGTTCCAGCTTGTAATTCTGCTTCTTTGAACCGTGTGCATCAATGAGTTTGACTAGATACCTGCTTTTGTGTACTCTATCTCATTTCCCCCTCAACTTGAGCTGAATGATTTTCCTAATTAAGACTTAATGAAGAATAGAGGTAATCAATACTCCTATTCTGACAAGGTGAATGGTTTTTCAACAGAAGACACGTGAGATTTTAACCTCAATAGCCATGGTTTTCTGATACTTTTTCTTTTTTTTTTAAATATAGCTTCTTAACTTTAGGACAATAAAAAAAAAAATGAGAGTAGCTTTGGTATTTTGGGCTGGTTTAGATATTTAAGCTAGGTTACATCTCAGACTTACAAATTCACTTACCTCTGTTTCCCAGGTGGTAGAAGAACTGAACCCTTTTTTGCTCCATGGGCAAAACCAGTATTTTAAGGATTACTTTCTAATGCATTTAGGTGGGAGACAGTTGGCTAGACATAATAGAAACTTTTTTTAAGGATGAGTCTTTTAATCTTCATAAAAGAATTAGGCTAATAACTTCCTTAAAATATGCTTGTACATTGCTTTTGAGATATTGAGGGTCAAAAACCTGCTTTAAACAGAGTAAGCAGTTTCCATTTTACTGCAGGTTATTTTTAAAAGCTAATTAGAAATTAAGCATTTTTTGGTAAATACTCCTTTGACCAAAAAACATATTAAGTATTAGGGAGCCACTTCTAAAGTATTTCCCCTCATTTACCAAAGTTTAATAAAAACTTGATTATTTTACTAAAGTTACTTCTAATTTTTCAGAGGCTGACTAAATGCTATCTTAGCTGCTCAGATAAAGGCTACGTTGTGTTTTTTCAGAATATCAGGCTGAGCTAGGGGAACAATTAGTAATAACAGAAAAGGGCTTAATGTTCATTGACTAATGCTTCACCATTCTCCCTTAAGCTTTGACAATTAAATGTCCTGAGAAGCCTGAACAGAAGCCAGTAGAGAAAAAACTACCAGGTAAGAAGTCTCGACTTGTGTTTCAGCAGTTGATTTGTAGCTCTTTTTCAAATAACTCTGTTAAAGAATGGCAGCTGCCTCTGGGCTTTGCAGCTCCTGAAGAGTCTCTCCTGAAAACTGTCATATAAGGAAATGTCACAGGTAGAAATTGTTTGAAAAAGCCATTATTTTTCTGATCTTCACACTCACTTTCAGTCCAGCTTGAAGACTAAAAGTTGATGCTTGTCCTGTGACCTCTGTCTGCATGACCTGGTTTCATGATTAATGTGTCTGAGGCAACCAAAGGCTAATTAACTGGTATGAAATCTGGTGGATATGTTAACCACATAACAAGAACATGAAGCTCTAAGAACCAACTACATAGTCCGCACTTCTAGATATTGAGGTCCAGTTATCTACTGCATTAAGTTAGAAATCTAATTCTGACAAATTTGTCTTTCGAAGTTTTCATGCCTGTAGTGAGACTAGAATGGATAGACATTGTTTTAAGTCACACTGATGTTTTGGAAAGATGTGTCAGAATGGAGTCCAAGTGAAAAGACTTACTCAAGCTTTATTCTAAAATAAAAATCACATTTATTATCACAAGTTGCATAAAATCAGATAGATACAGCTTTTACAAAAATGTTTGATTGATAGAAAAATATTTGTCTAGGTACAATGTGTAGTATTACAGGAATAACTCACTA
Source organism: Baryphthengus martii (assembly GCA_013396935.1). Lineage (NCBI taxonomy): Eukaryota > Metazoa > Chordata > Aves > Coraciiformes > Momotidae > Baryphthengus > Baryphthengus martii. Next base: position 50,147 of record VWZK01015395.1, on the reverse strand, counting down.
TTGCTGTGCCTTTAGATAAAGCTTCAAAAGAAGTGAAAGTTCAACCAACATATTCAGTTTATCTATCTATTGCAAACATAGGGGTCACCTCTGGAACAAACTACCTTTACTCATTCAAGATCCATTACAAAAAAAAATCCCTTCGTGTAACTGACTTCATAATATAAACCACTCTATGTCTCTGCTGGCAATTTATTCGGGACTAATTAACGTAATATACCATTTCTAAGAATGGCACTAGTTCCACAGTGACATTCATTTCTTTGTGCCGGGAAAGCCAACTCCTGGTAAGGAAAACTTCAAGGAACAGTCGCCAGATGCGAGCAGTCAGAACCTGACTGGTATGTGTCCCAAAGCTCACTTAGTTTAGCATGTGGTAAATGCAAACTCAAAACCAGATAAATTAGGAAGCTGTAACACTTTAATTTGGTATATGGGATCAAAGCGCTTAAACCGTCCTGTCCTGCCCACAAGAGATGAAACCATTTTCAATGTGATTAGCAGTTATGGTTTCAGGTACAAAAGACATTATTGCAGTGTTAGAACTGAAGCAGCAATGCAGCCTTTCGCTGTTGCTATAGGCAAGTATAGTTGAAACACTAGTACTTTGCTACAGCTCAGTGGTAGCAGCTTTTTTTCTAATAATTTTTCTTTCTTTCTTTCCCCTTGGCAGAATCTATGACTATTCAGAGGGTCAAAGGATTGCTGTACCGCCTACTTAAAATTTCTGGTTCAGAACTGAAGCTGTCCTACCAAAGTTCTAAAGTGAGTCAAAAATGGGTAATTCAACAATAACATACTGCATACCGCTAAAGGTCAACAGCATGTTCTAAAATACTACCTAATTAAATTGATTTCACTTAAGGAGGGCAGTCTTCATGCTGTCCTTTAGGACCTGATTTCATTCCTTTAATACGACAGGTCCTCCCTGACTGCAACTGGCTAAACTGTATTTGGTTTACATGAACAGATTTCAGTTTTAAGTCTGATTGGGTTTTCTCTTTTCTTATTTTAGCTGGATGGAAAAGAAGTTGAACTAGACAATGACTTAAAGCCTTTGCAGTTTTACTCAATAGAAAATGGAGACTGTGTGTTAGTCCGGTGGTAAGAAAGGCCTCTTCTACTAGACTGAAGGAAAAGCCAACACTGGAACTGCAGAAGAGTTCCAGACTGCCTCCAGGTGACAGAATGGACAGCCTGTGCCTGAACACACGTATGGGAGAACATGAATTTCATACCTGGCTCCAGAGGGGCTACACAGTAATACTTTCAAGCTCCTAAACTTAATAGTCAGTCTTCTTGAAAGCATTTGCTTTTGGCTGAATTATCTTGCTTGAGAGATACCAAATACTGTTTAAATGCTTCAGTGAAATAAAAAAAAAAGGTAACCCTTTTGCCAAGATTTTATACTACCTTCCCACTGCAGTGGTGAGAATTTTTTTTACTGAACTGAGTACGTGTCTTAGTTGTGATGACTTGGTTTGTAACAGAACAGAATTAGTGCTGCACTGAAAGCGGCTACTTGCTCTTTTTGTTTCCATCTACTTCCAAAGACCTTAAAGGAAACAAAAGTAAACCAGCAGTAATTGTAGAAGTATCTACAAAGCCTTAAGACTATTTAAGGTCAAAATCTGACAGACCTTTTATCTACCCTACAGCATTAACATACCATGGTATAAATAAGTTCTTAGCAAGGTGTTGCTGTTTATTTTATATTCTTCAGTGCACTGTTCCTCAATCTTATTTTACTTTGACTCATGTACCCTCAGATTCATATTTAATAACATAATGAGCTGTCAGAAATCCCTCCTAATCAGACTAAGTTTGCAGTACTTCAAGGTTTGGTATAAGCAAACTCTGATACTGATAAAAAAACCTCTGTTTTTATCTAAAATGACAACGGTATGAACAAACTGAACCATCAATCCTAACCCTAAGCTGTTCCAAGCCCTGCGCAGATGAGGGCAGCCCCCCTCAGACAGCACAGAACCTGCTGCAGCAAGACTTACCAGAGTCCCTGGTGCTGAGCACCGCTCTCCACTGGATCCTGGTACAGCTCTAGACTGAGTTAAATCAGTAGTACTTTAATTTACAAAAGACAGGCTTGTTGGCATTCTTATGTGCATTTATTAATTACAAGTAGGTCTTTGACTTTATATAAAAGGGAAATTTTTTTACCTTAAACATTTTGGGTTTTTGTCAGATCAACAGCTATACTGTAGAAAATGAATAGTATCAGTCCACTTGTAATTATCAAAAGGGATGTGCAAATATAGTTATACTTTAGTTGAAACCCAGCATTAAAAGATACCTTAATATTCCTTACTCTTCTGAGAATGAATCCAAACGTACACTTTTCCATAATCGGTGTACGCTACCCTGTTTTCCAAGGCAAGTCCATCATCTTTCCTCGCATCTACAAGGGTCTCCGCACAGTTCCTTTAATCTCCAGAGCGCTCTCAGTTCCTGTGGAGAATACTGGGGGGAAGACAGCATGCCGCTCTCGCATGTCTTCTCACACAACCAAAGACTATCCTGGTAGAGAGAGAATCAGTTCAGTCTTAGTGGTTTTTTACAGAGACTTTAGTCTTCAATAATCTCTACTTCCAGGAATCAGGTTTTCATTGCTTCTAGTAACAAACTGCAAGCAAAGATCACCCCCCTAACCTGCTAGACCTATTCAGAAAACTTGGCAGGGGGGCAATGGGGGCTGCTGGAGGCAGGGGGGGAATTTCTTTAGACTTACTTGATATCGCTTGGGTCCCACAGCTGCCATCCAGATGCCCATACTCACATCTTCACCCTAAGACAACGAATAAAAATTACAGATACTAATACCAGGAAAGCATGAACCTGACTTTGTGAACTAGCCTAAGTTGTATCATGTATCAGTGGTAAAAAGGCAACTACAATAATCTCTGTTTGACTATTTTAGAGGTGCTCAATTAATCCTCTCTGCTTTTCCATGGTAATGTGTTGTTCTTAAAAGGAGAGAACACAAAAAGCAAGATTACATCTCTAGAGGTTTTCAGTCCAAAACAGTTGTGATTTGACCTGGAACAGACACTAAGCACAGAGACCATAACGTGCAAAAAGCCAGCATTAACCATGAGAACCCAACACTAACACTTGAGCAGTGTTCTTTCCGACTTCTCCAGTACCGATGCTGCTCCCCAGACCACCTTAAGATAGAAAAACTGAACCAACGCTTTACTACCTGGTATGTCTTTAATCTTTCAGAGTTGCTTGCCAGCCACTGAACAATGTCTTTGGAGATGACATAACCGGATCCACAAGCAAAGGCTGGATATGCAGGACTCGGGTACTCCAGCTCTTGCCATTTCCCAGTTCGATCAACTGCCCAATTTAGTCTGAAACTGAAGACCATGTGAGATGTTTATACCAAGCCCTCTGTGAAACCTATAAAGACAGCTAACTACTGAAGTAACACTGATAAGAAGGAATGTTACAAGGAAGAAGTAGAAAATGATCCTAATTATAGTTCCTAGCCTTACTTCTCTAGGGCACACACGTAATCAAACACGACAGCTGAAAGTGCAGCTATTGTTTGGTCTCAATCTTGGGTGCTGAGAGAAAGCTCTCAGTACAGAAACAAACGCGGCACTAATAGTCAGGTCGCCAGTATGTCTGCACCTGCTGCTGGGCCTTGATCCAGGTCATCACCTATGTTCTGTAACAGGCACATCTGTGCCCAGCCCCCTTTAGTTAATCAACACAACGACAGTGCCTCCAGGGGACATGCAGTTTACAGCCCTGTTACACAACCTATTTTCCTGATAAAATTAGTGGCTGCTTAAAAGCCAGGAAGCAAGGCAAAGTACTAAGTTTTTATATACCTCCTCTAAGCTGTTTTCCAAATGAAACCCAGCAAAGTGGATGTTCCACAAAGGCTGCTATCACTGATTACAAAAAACTTTGTGCACCACGTGGCACCACGGACCCTGGGTGAACGGCTGTGTCAGGCCGCGAGAGGGGCCCTGCTTTCCCTGTTGAGGAACAGGCTGGTGTTACACTCACCTTGCAAAAGTACTTCATGCACTGACAGCTAAGTAAGTGTCGTAACTATGTCAGCGCAGCAGGTTCTCCCCCTTTTTTCGAACAGGTTCAAGCATTGCTGAATTTGGTTTGGAGCACAAGCAGCTGAAAGCTTTAGTGAGCTACAAAGAATTGTCACCTCAGACAACAGCCCAGCAAGGAAGAAATTACAGTTGAGTGGCAGATCTGTTATTGGAGTCTGCACATTCAGAGCGGAAGCTGACATGTTAAAGCACCAAGTAGATAAAAGTCACTTCTGATAAACAAATTCACTTTAGACTCCGTATCTTCCACTCTAGTGAGTCACAGCAGTAAGGGTGCAACCCCCTCCAGACTGAGCAGCACCTGCTGCTGTAGTGATGGCAACACTCTTCACACCTCATGCTTGCCTTACCTCAAGACTGTGACTGTTAGAGAATTTACACTCAAAAATGTCACCCCTACATAAAGTTCTCTACAGACACACAGAAAAGATGATGTTTTGTCCAACTCTTCCGTTCCAGCACAACTTCCTTTTTTCAGTAACCTAATAAAATTACTTGATACCTTAACACGCCACTTCTACAACAAGACTCAGCCAAGCTCATTTGTCAGTCTGCAGAACAAAGCATTATCAATCCTCTTAAATTCATTCGATGGCTATTCTAAGGCAAACCTACAGCTACGTTACTGGAACATGAAACACATCACACTCAACAGCGTATCTTGGACCCCATGAAAAAAAGGTCAGATTCAGATTTCCATAAAACATCTTCACAGAAAACTTCAAGTATCTGAAGTTTATTTTTGGCCTAATTAAGGTCAAGAAAAGGTGCCGTTCTGAACTCCCACTGCTTTCCATAGCATGGTAGATCAGCTAACTTCAGTGCACTGCCTTTTTATTTTAATTTTTTCATTCACTTTCTAGAAACAGCTTGGTACAGTCTAGCCCATCATGTATCTGGTCATTTGCAGACACAATCGGTGATCTGTCAAAGGCCCCTGTCTCTGCCCTCAGGGTGACTAATCTTTTGTTCAGTTTTAAAAGAACAGAACAGCAGTAACTCATGGTAAGTAAGTATGTTCTCTCCTAGATGAGCCAAAGTTCTGAAGTAGAATACTTGGACCGTTTAGTTTTCCTGAAGTGCTCTAGATTAGCTAGGGCAGCTTTTTAAGTGGTGACGTAAAGTGAACAAACAAAACCACCACACAATTTGAAGTGCTATCAATCAGAAAAGGGCTATTAACAGACAGCACACGTGAGTACTGCTTAATCCAAAGCATTCCTTTCCCAGTTCCACTGAGATCCCACCCTTTAATTCTACCAGAGTAAGCTGATGAAAAATTTTGGAATTCACAAGAACTTTGATAAGTTTCTCTAATAATATAGGAATTAATTAAGTATTAACAGATCATAAGGAACACTGGACAACAAACTAGACACTTGTGTGAATTTGAGAGAGCTTAATAGTGTATAAGTGAAGAACGCAGAGTTTGACTTCTCAGACATGTTTGAAGGAGCAGAAGGAAGGGAGACCATCGATAAAGTCCCCTCAAGGGCCAGATACATTAACCTTCTGCTCAGGAAGTTACGGTGTTCATACAGGAGAACCAGCCCTCCGAGAAGCTTAAGAGCATTTCATTTGCACTTCCACCAATGCTCAAGTCAAAATATACAAGATGTCACTGAGCTGAAAGGTAAGTGAGCTTGGAGGGATGCCCCAAAACCATTCAGAAACCTCCTGTACACTCAGTTGTTACCCACAAAGCTGAACACGTAACCAGAAAACTGACCAAGGCACAGGCCCAGGGTAAGCAGCAACACAAAGGTAGGGACACCTACCATTGTATAGGTAGGGACACCACAGAGAAAAAGGGCAATTGCTTTGTATTACATCCTCAGCTCTTACAGACCAAGAAGATAATCCAGAAGAGCTTCCCCTACATCATCTGGAACAGCAGCCCAGGCAGCTTATACAGAGTGCAATTTTTTCTTTTGCAAGTTGGTTTCCATCTCGTCATCAAGCTCCTGACCTTTTTTATTGCTACAATGAACCTATCTTACCTTCACTATTAACCTTGCCTTGTGGTAAAGGTAGTCCCCCAAAAAAATTTAGCAGGCACCACGCAACTGGGGGTTTTGTACGGCCTGGAGAACACAGGCCCACTGCTCAGATCTTTGAGATCATCACAAGAGAGCCAGCTATTCCACACACTCACGTGCACGCGCATGCACGCACTTCCACACACCTTATTAAATCACCTTAGGAGTAAGCAAGAGTCAGTGCCAGGTTTGTGAAGCAAGTTGCTTTCAGCAGCAAGGGCAGCTTTTCTTCACGAAGCAGATGGCAACGGGAAGACCACCGTGCCGTTCTGCTGTATCGAACATTAGAGCAGTGCAGCCATTTCTGCTATGCTGGAGGTTATTCCAGTGTAGCAATGCATTCCAGGGATGGAAGAGATAGGCTGTTTTGATCCTCCCAGTTATTCACGTGTGATGCAGGCTGGGGAACTTCGCTCAAGAATTCATGAATCAGATCTACCATTTCAAACGGCAGCAAAATGAGTAGCAATGCCTGACATTCACAGACTCCAAAATAAAGTGCAGACTATACAGGCAATTTTGTTACTCCTGTTTACCCCATTTCCTCCAGCCCATCAGAAAAATCACAGCACCTTCAAAAAAAGTAACACTTATAATTCTAGTATGTACTTGCCTTTTAAACATAATTGTACTGCTGGAGTAATTTTATTTACTTAAGTACTACAACAAAAAACATACAACACATTTTAAAACTAGGTAAGACATTCAGCAAGTCAACTCACTGTAAAGGCACACTCTAGAAAGCAACTGTAAAGCACTGATTTGTGTATTCTGAGAATCAAAGTTCTACACATAGGAAAGTCCTGCTTTTAATAACTAGCTTCCATAAGCAGATAAGGGGAACCCACATAAAACAGACTGAAAGCAGTAAACTATTCACTAAAGACACAGTATCTCTTAAAGACAAGTTAAAAAAACCAAACAACTCACTTTCCCCACCAAATGTTTGGCCTCTCCAATTTTTTCTGTATTATCCTGTTAAAAACAGCCTCCAAATCAATGTAACAGTCATCATCTGTCTTCAGCAACAACTCAAAACTCGTCGATTCAACTGTCCTGTAGGCAAAAAGAAAAGAAGTAAGATGCTGAGCTGCAGCCCACGAACTACAGGTACACAACAAAACAATCCGCAAGGGTTTTTTGGGAAGCAGAAGGGGAAATAAGAGGGAAGCTTTCCTACCCTTGATTTTCAAATGTTATCCCTATTGACTACGGCTGACTGCTCGTCCTACAGAAAGGAGATGCAGCTGCATCCTAGGATGATCTTCTTACCACATGGATTTGTGTATGAGCTGAAGAAAACACACTTGAAGTTTTGTTCTCCAGGACAGATGGTGGATTTATTAATGAATCCATCTTAAACAGTATCGACCTCAGAAGGATATAAATCCCTGATGATGATGGCAGCACAGCTGTTAAAAGCCAGTGGCTACATGTCAGTAGCCTACTCTTCAGGATGAGACAGTCAGTTCAAAGGCAATACAACCGTAGAAGGTTGTAAGAAACGTCTGTGGAAACAATTTGGTACTTGCTCTTCCTTGGTAGAGCACTCTTCATGGAAAAAAAGTAATCTTTAGCTGTCTAAAATAGTTGAATATCTGTCACTTCTGAAATAACCAAAGAAGCTTAAAATTCTAGGGATTATTCCCAGGTTAATCAACAAACATTGATTTTAAGGGTAATTTCTCTTAATAAGAAAGGCATTTTCCTTAAGCCTTTTACTAATATATCTTGAAAAATTTGCTAACCCACATGAAATATCACAAAGATCTAAGTCTTGACATTTAAACCCCTATTTTAGAACCGAAAGCATGGTTCACTTTTTCAGTTAAATTCATAACCATGAAATTTGTTAAATAAGTACATAATCTTGCCAGCAACTAAAACTGTCAGCTATATTTCTTACTCCACAGCAATGTCAATTAATTGAAACAGTTGTCTCAGAGTAACAAAAAGAATTGTAAATTAGAGGTAAAAACTTATTACATTCACCACAGACAATGAAATACACTACGAAAATTCTTCCTCTCAATCTTCCATCCCCCCTGTACACAAGCTTCCTGTCCTTCCTCTCTACGCAGCCCTGGTGAGGCCACATCTGGAGCAGAGCGAGCAGTCTTAGGCTCCTCAGTACAGGAGGGACACAGACATACTGGATGGAGAATCCAGCAAAGGGCCACCAAAGATGATTAAGGCACTGGAGCACCTCCTATGAGGAACGTCTGGGAGATCTGGGACTGTTGATCCTGGAGAAGAGAAGGCTCAGCAGGGAGCTCATCAATGTATACAGATACCTGAAGGGAGGCTGTAATGAGATGGAGCCAGGCTGCTTTCAGTGGTGCCCTCTGACAGGACAAGAGTCAATGGCCACAAACCGAAACACTAAGTATACAAGCTGGCCAAAAGCCATCCTTTAAAAGACTGAAACTGTTAAGTTTTCAGTCAGAAACAAATTAAAAGAAACTACAAGGAGACACGAAAATTTTCACACCTGAACTCTTAAGAGCAGAAGCCTGTCTGGCCAGCTTATGCCTTTTTGAGGCATCAAGGGTCAGTATTCAAGAAATACAGATCCTGTTATGTTACTCACTACATGTCCCAAAACTGTGAGAGAAATACATTATCTGACAGGTTCCATGAAACACATAACTTAAGTGACTTAGTTCACTAAGCTGTAACATGCTGGTTCATCTCGCACTACGAACAGCAACACTCCCAAGAGAAAAATACTTTCTTTTCAACTTACCATCGGTAGAAGTTCAGCAGTTTGGCCGGAACATTTCTGTAAGTGTCAATAACATCTACAAAAACAATGTCATCATAGGTACTGCTTTCTTCCTTCAATAAAGCATCTTCTTCTTCAAGATTTTTTATGTGACTTGTAAACCTTTCTGGCCGAGTATGGAGGCTTTTCAAAAGAGCATCACCTTCTGAAAGAAACAGCACCCATCATTAAACAAAGATGCAAACCCATACACTGTTTCACACATTCCTCTTGGATCATAAAAAACACGCTGACAAAACGAATTTGAAGAAGTGTTCAACTCAATGAGGTTATGAAAATCCTACAATTTATTGAAAAATTTCTACAAAATGTTAAAAGCTTCAGAACAACAAAGAAATACATTTTTTGCATAAGGTGTGATACAGAAAGTTTAAAGTAAAATAGTATTCTCTTCCTTTTCAGTAATAAAAGGATTCAATTTTTTAAAGTTCTTTAATACAAAGAGCTGTCTGGCACTTCACTATTACTCTTATCAGTAGAGTAAAAAAAAAGGCTACTGTTACATCAATTACTCCTAAATATATTTATCTAGCATAAAAAATAAACACTAAAACAAAAAAACCCTATGCTAAATACAATCAAATTGGCACTTCCTTTGATGTAGTATAGGTAGTCTCTGCTCAACCACATCACATAACTGATTGCAGGTAAAACCTAAAGAAATACTGCAGGAATACTGATGGGCATAAAACCCCAGAAATATATTAACTGTTTCTACTAAAAGAAAACTTAAGGCGATGGAATTCATAGAGATAGCACAAATTTTACCTCAGAAATGTAATTTAAAGTTCCTGTTTATCATAACATCAAATGTAATTCTACATTTTGCAGACTTACCTTGAATAGTGTAGATAAAACCACCTGCTATTCCCTCCACACCTTCAGTGAGTTCATGCGGCAGTGACCCTTCTCCTGCCTGCTAGAGACAGATTAATGGAAAGAAAGAAATTAGTTCACCTCTCATTACTGATGTGTTTTTCCCTACAATTTTAACATGCGAGGTTTTCTGGCCAACTGAGAATGAAATTAATTTAAAGTTCTTCTGGTTTAGGTACGTGCATAATGAAAGACTAAGGCTAAGATTTTTAATTGTAAAATTTTGTGGTGGTTTTTGAAGTTTCAGCTAAAACTAACAGTGCCACTGAAACTCTCAGAAAATGAGTTTTGAAGCTGAAAGCAAAAAGTGCAGTTATTCTGGCTAAATTATAACAGCACAGCATGTTTAAGCAAGCAACACTTTGACAGCAGAAGACTCACGGTGCCAAAAAGCAAAACACAGGCTTAATCACGTCAACTGGGATTTTAGCACAGGATTTTTGACCCACATTTTGCCACCTCTGATATACTGATACTGCTTCACACCTGACAAAGACAATACGTGAACTTTATTCCCTGTATGGTTTTTCGCACGTCCTTGTCTTTTCCCCAGCCAAAGCAAATTTCCCCTCTGAGACAACGGGAGAAGCCCAACTGAATTAAACAGAGAAACGCAGGAAAGCAAAATGCCAAATAGTCAAGACTTGTAGGAAAAATAGAAACATGGTGGAAGGGAAGGCGAGGTGACTCACTGTAATGACTCTGAAAACACCCCCTCCATCATTCACCATCACTTTATGAAGGTTTCTTGAAACAAGCCCCTGAAGATCCTGGCTTTCCCACACAATGGTACCTTCAAAACTCTGGTAAGAGAGTAAAACACTGTTATACAGATATTCAAAGACTTCACAGGATGAAAATCAAACAGTTTAGGGTTGGTTTTTTTTGTATTTTTAAGTAGTCAACTTCATGCAACATATAGCTTGAACGCACAACGTAAGATGTTCCAATTACACTTCAATCAAAATAAGTTACACATAAAAGAAATACATCTGTGAAACTCAGTAACATGTAATCATGCTTTTAAGACTAATAGTGAATCTCTGTGTCAGGAACATTAAACTTTTAACAGAAGTCTAGTGTAAAAGGCTTTGGCTTTCTAACATCATTAAGATGGCATTTAAAGGTGACCTGAAGTGAATTTTTAAGCATAAACTATAAAATCCTGTATTACAAAGAGAATACATCAAAACAGATTTGAAAATAAGTGCTGCTTTTTAGTTATCTGCCAAAAGCAGAGATCAGAGACTCAATCTTGACATCAGCAAAGCTCAAAGGAAAATACAGCCACCTTTATCCTGGCAAAGCTGTCACAAGCTACTGCAGGAGAGTCACAGAACTCTGACCTCACATCTTGGCTGGTATGGAAAGGAGGAGAAAGAAAAGTGAATGTTTTCCAAATTTTCTGGTTTTAACTGTCAATTTAATTTACGTCGCTCGGTGTTTTTTATATACGTGTGTGTGTAAATTCTTGTGTTTAGAAGCATTTCACCTCAACTTGAAAGTAACCCGCCCAGCTGTCCATTTTATGCAACACTTTCCCGAAGACCCCTGAAAGAACGCAAAGGGACAAGTGGTATGTTGTACAGGTAAGAGCACTGGCGGTATTATATTTTCTAACCTTTTAAAAGCAATTTCACCCTCATGACAAGGTAGTATAGAGTAGCTGTAGGGTTATTATACTCCCGACTGCTAGAGATGAGTGTATTCTGGTTTGTTTCTCCCAGTTTCAAAGGAAAAACACTGGCAGTTAGTGTGGACTTTAGAACAGAGAAACAACTTGTTCCAACTATTTGTGGATTCATCTCTGTTGCTGTGGAAGTCTGTTTACTTGTACTAACCTCTCAGCATTTTCCCATTTTAGTCTCCTTGCACTCCAGAAACTTTCAGAAGCTCTCCAGTTACTGATACACCACCAAGTCTAGCTTAGGGTTCAGCTCAGTTCTTTGCTTTCCTCTGAAAGTAGATCTTAACATCCGCATCGGTCTTGGTATTTAATGACAGCTGCACATTTCAGAAGTCTCTCCACTTATTATTTATAATGCCAGCTTTGTAATCTAATAATGGAGCTAGTCAGTGTTTATTCAAGCCTGACCTGCATGCTCAATACCCTCCCCTTGTTTGTTCAATTATCTATCAGTTATCAAAACAAACGGACCACTACTAAGACTTTTTTTAGTGGCAGGACATCTGAACACTCTGCGCAGTAAAACCTACATGCTCAGTTTCTCTATTCGCAGTGGCTGTCATCTCCCATGCCATTGTTTTTTGCTGTAGAGATCGGGCTCTAATCCCACTTCTGTGCCTTCTTTATAGGCACAACCTCTGACAAGCTGTTTAGTGATCCTGAGAGTCCTTTCACTCCTCAGTAATCAGAATCATTAAAATGCTCACCACTGACTATTACTGATACTGAATCCAAACATGTACCAAGAGTCTTAATCAGTTACTACCAAGGAAACTGCACAGTGTCCTAAAGCTGCAAACGATCATTATTTTCCAAGTTGACAGACTTGTAAGCAAATGTTCTAATGACTTTAGCCTTCAGCTATTCTTTCTCTAAGCTGCTTAATGAAAGCTAAGGCCTGAAAATGCTTGAAGCAAAATATTAGTGGCACACCTGAGACTACATCATCTGTTTTTCCCCATTTAAATTCCAGCCTTGCTGCTGCCAGAGCGCAGTGGCATTTACAGTGAATACCGAACAGGTGTACTGACATAATGCAGCCCTGCCAAACTCCTTTCCTGGTGATAAACAGTGCTGTGCTTTTGTTTCTCCAGGTACTCCCTGTTAGTCATACAGAGTATGCATAGTATGGAGCCCCGTTTTCATGCAAGCGGCCCGTGGCTTTTTGACAAAAATCGGTGCACTGCTAAGACTTGGCTGTAAGAGCCCCTCTGTGAATTTTAGTTATCTGTCTGCTAGTGGTTCTGCTCTTCTGTGCTTTCAGTCGTTCCCAAGCTAAATGATCGATTCTGTCTCTGACAATCTGGCCTGCCAGCTGCTTTTTCTAATGCTGCATTTCCCTCCCTTTCCCCAAGACGAGCAGAAAGAGCAGCACTTCAGCTGGAAGATGAACGAAGCTCTTCAGCAGTCTGCACAATCCATTACTGCTGGAAGGTGGAAAGACAGAGAATAGATACTGTCTCAGAAACCATCTTGAGACAATTAAACAGTTCACTAAATTTACTGCTCTGAAACAAGCAGATAGGAACACGTGGGCGTTCTATCTCCTCTGAATCATCTTGTATGGTTCAGCATCCTAAGTATCACAGGAGACTGCATGCTGTGCACAAGCCCTATTAATCTACGTTAGAAACATCATGTTCTCCTGTAAGCGCTCAGCGCACGACACGTATCAGATTAAGGAAGCCCACACAAAGAAATATATGAATGCTAATATCCCCTTTCTAAATGAAATACGTCCCATCTGCCTCTCAGGAAAAATGCAATCATTTATAATAAAACTTGCAACTGTCTAGAATTTTAGTATCTCAGAACAGTGTCTCATAGGGAAAAGGCTTACACGTTATACCACCAAATCAGTGGGTAAACAATATTCTTCTTAAAAAAATTAAAAATCCCCGCATCATTTTGATATCGAGTTAGATTGTCAAAACATACGCACAAAATACTGCAAGAGGTCTGCTTACCCAGGAGAGCTCCTGCTGGCATAACAAACTTGCATAGTATTCAGTAAAAACTGTTTAGGATGATGAACCAATTAATCAGTTGCAGACTGCCCTTTAAAAGAGCAGGTTTCCAAATGCATTCATTCTTATAGAGCCAGGGAAATAAATCAGGGATTAAACCGGCCCCAAACATCCTCTCTTCCCACTTCAGTCTTCTCTTTCTCCATTCTTTCACAAAACACTTCATTTCTTGCATAACAAAACCACCCAGACCCCAAAACAACTTACAGAAACAGCAGCAAGTGTCCAGTCCTATAGGAGAATAGTTAATTGAAGAGAAAAAATCTGAAATGACAGCTAACATATGTAGCAAGAGATCACTGGTCCATCGGGAACAGTTCCCTGTACCTAGGAGGGTCTGCTGCACTAGAATTCTCATTCTGAATCAACTCGTATTCACTAAACCTTCACTGTAACAGTATCCGCTTTTTTTCCTACCTATATTCCATTCATTCTGTGTTTAATCACCTTCCATCCTAAGAAGCCGCAAGTAGGCTCCACATCCCTATAGCAAACTCCACCCTTGGACTACAGTCCCAATCCAAAAGAGGATTAAAAAAAAAAAAAAAAAAAAAAAAAAAAAGACTNAAAAAAAAAAAAAAAAAAGGACTTTAGACTCTGCCTTGTTATCTTAGCTAATAGTATCTAAGGACAATCAAGAACATTAAGACTCATTACTGTCTAAAAAACAGTCTTCCAAATTTCTGCCATAGAATTTTGACAGGTTTTAAAGACCCAAACATCAGTCTTCTGTGCACCACCTACTCCATCTAGACCCTACTAAAGATCTTCTTGAAGTTCTAATTCTCGTTTCTTTGCACGGTTCAACGAATGAAAGTTCCTCACTAGTGCTGCCAGAAAAGGAATAACCAAAATTTCAGTGGCTCTCAGTAAGTTTTTCAATTACAACTACTCAACTAATACTGCCATTGCAAATGTTACACACAGTATCCCGCTGTTATATCCAACAAAAGCTGAAACCTCTTTCCCAGCTGTTCCCTAGAATCTGTGCTCTCCTCCCTTCCCTATCTTCTGTACTAATGTCTGAAAGAGCAGGAGGGAGAAAGAAGTGTCCTATTCTCCGATAAACTCTCCCACAGAATTGAAGCAGGTACAATTTTCACTCAGAAACTGAAATGGTTTCTGAAATTGCTACTATTTGCCAATGTAATTTTTAATTCAATTTGTATTTTTCAGCCTTTTGCTTTATAACTACAGATGATAACAGGATGGTGAAAAAAGAGATTCTGAACTTCAGCATATCCCCTTAACTAACATATTAGAGGTTTTCACCTGCCCTTTTTAAGCATCAAGCAAAGGCCAATTTTATCAGTCAGTCTCTCCAGTCAACTGGAACTGCAGGCAGCTCAGGTAACCGCACATACCTCTGGCAAAATGAACTGCTCTACTGGCTTGTACCACAATCTGTTCACTTGCACTCCACAGCTTGGTGGACTAAAGCGAGCACTGAAGAGAGCTTCCTGTGAGCAACAGAAAACAAACAAACAAATAAAAAAGCCACACATTAAAAATGCTGTGAGATTTTGCAAAATCACCTTGATTATCTTGATCACCTCGGTTAGTTACAATGGAAACAGGCTAATTGATTGTATGAAACTTAGTAGAAGTTTCATTCTCACAATAGTCTCAGACTTCCCAGGGTTCAAGTGTTGATAAAGGATTGATAAAGTGGAAGCAAACAACAATGGAACCAGAGTATAAGTTCAACTTGAATCCGACCAATAGAACACATCATCTGAAAGACTCAGACTCCTAGTTTACAAAATTTCTATCTTCAGTTTAAATAGATGACTGCTATTAATTGCAACAGAGGCTGTTGACTCCTAAAACTCAATTGCTACTGTATTACATAGGCCACCAAATGGCTGTTAAATAATAACAAATAATATAAAGATGCTGCATTGCCAGATTCCTAGTCTTTAGAAAACAGTCTCCAAGCTCTCCTATGAGACTAATTTTTCTCCTTCAATGGAAGCAAAAAACTAATGCAGATCAAGTTAACAGGCTCTCAGCATTTAGAATTCTACCATTTAGCAAACACAAATCTGATTACAGTATACCCTTTTTTTTTCCTATTATAAACCCAACTCTTCAGAATTCCATCAGAAAAGCCACATTTCAGTATATTTTCTGTACTTCTTTTAATTATTAGCTTAACATTAAAATTCTTTCTCCTGTAGCATAGCCAGAAGTCTTGAAATTGGCCTATCAAGCTATTGGTAGAGATAAGCGTAATGTACTAAATGCAACAATTACTTTTTCCTCCAGGTTAGCATTAAGCTGTTCTATCAAACTAGTAGCAACTTGTGAGTGCAGTGAATTACAGCTGAAGTTTGATTATTACCTGTAAATAATACCAGTTTCTAGAAATCTCAAAATGTCAGAAGATAGACAAGAAAAAATTGCAGCTGTCCTGCCTCTCTCTGCTTGAAGGCACCAAATGTGTCTTTCTGCACATCTGTTTTAAATATATTCAACAGTTTATTTATTCCTTAATACCTATCAACACTTTAGAACCTCAAACACAATCGAAATTGTGTCTTGAATTAGATAGAAGTTCTCTTTCAAAAGGGCATTTAAATTAATTTATAGCACTTTGTGAATTTCATCCTTTCCTCATCCGGTATATGTATGTGTTTGTGTATGTGCATAAATATGAGAATTTACAATGCAACAGAAGAAAAATATAATTCATATGCTTGTCAATTAAGTGCTTGTATTCTAAATAATCAACACAGCACATCGCTTTCTGTAAGAACTTAACCCACAGTAAAGAGACAACACGCTTTAGTCCACTTTCAAAAGATAACTACAATACTCTACCTCATGTTCTGCCTGGTACAGTTTGACAGTGATGTTCCTCTGGAATCCCACCCCATCAGCCTCATAGAATACCCCAAGACTGGTAATGACAATGGGGTACAGTACACGGAAGTTCACACTGACGATTCGGTCTTCAGACAGCACAGAAGGTACATCCTCTGGGAGACTGAATGCTTCAATTTCCTGATTCAAAACTGTATGAAAAAGAAAGGACAGCGGTGATGTGAGAAGACTTCATAGTTCTTGAACTGCATATACACAAATCACACTGGATACATGCAAAGGATTCTGATCAATTAGCACAGCTCTCAAGTGCACAAGGGTAAAGGAGAAGAAAATGCAACTGGCTGCAGACTGCAGCAGAGAAACTCAATAGTGATTCAGCAATCTACAGGCTACCAGCAATCGCAAGCCAATGCCTACATATCCACAGGGAAAAGACTAGAAACACAATAAATCTACAGAGCGAAGACAAAAATGCTATTTGACTGCATGAGTATCTGTATAGTAACATATTAAAATAATTATCTGTGTATCAAAATTGCATATACATTCACTTAACTCAACTGCCTGCTTTTTGGCATTATCATCTCCCTAAACCAATGAGGTACCATTTATTCTTGGGAGATGGATTAAGCAGTGGATGTTGCCATTCAAAGAGAGAGTAATAGAAGTTTCATCTTATGATGAATCATCGGCATAAGTGGCAAGCAATCCTTAGTTAACTTGCAATTAAAAAGTAAAAATGAAATAGAAAAGAAAAAAAAAAGGTGACAGGGAGAATTTACAATTTTAGTTAGGAATTTTTGTATGGCAGAATTTCATTTTTCCTCAAGGCACATTTCTTAATTGTTCTCTCTCTAGAGTGGAATCTGAAAAACCTATCAGTCAGACTTGCTTAGAATTCACACTGTCACCAGAGAAGTCGATCTGACAATTAAGAATCTGGCATCCAGCTACTTTCTTCATATACAATACTAGGCCCAGCCATTCCAGCTCTCTCCAAATTCATTTTACACAGGGACTGAGTAAGAATGTACATTATATAGGAGAAACTGTTCCTCAACACAAGGAAAATGCAAATCCATGACACGTCAGTGGCCTCCCTTTCATATTCCCAAAGATTTCTCCCTTTCATACCCCCACATGGTAGTTACATGAAGATTACGCAACTGTTAAGATAGTAAGTTCTAGGTGGCATTTATTTTCAGCACCGGCTGTCTCAGTTAAGCACACCAAACCACTCTCAGAAAAGATGATTACTTCTTGTTCAGATCATAAATTATTTTTTCAGTTAAATTCTATACCTGGGTTACTGATGTTCAGAAGTTTGCAGGAGTAGGGGTCTTCTCTGTCCTCCACTGGCACAGCACAACCATGTGCACCTATTATAAACTTGACAAGGACACTAAAATAATTTGGTTTTATTAACACCCGTTCTCTTCCCTCCTCCCTCCATCTTCAATAAACTTTTTTCATCACAACAGCCTGTCTCTCACAGGTTTAAGATTTTGAACTC
This sequence comes from Baryphthengus martii, assembly GCA_013396935.1. Classification (NCBI taxonomy): domain Eukaryota; kingdom Metazoa; phylum Chordata; class Aves; order Coraciiformes; family Momotidae; genus Baryphthengus; species Baryphthengus martii. The sequence continues at coordinate 32,291 of VWZK01015395.1, read as the reverse complement.
CTTAATCAGTAATGAGAGTCTGTATGTAGTGCAACCACATGAATTCCCTCATAGGGGCTCAATTCCAAACCCTCATCAGCATTTCACATTTCATAATGAGGACACAGAAAGATTGGTTACTAGGAAAGGGATTCAAGACAGACAGCACACAAACCAGAAAAAGACCTAAGGCAACACTGAAGGATCCTGAAGACCTGCCTCTTCTTGTCTGGCTTTGTTCCTTGGTTCAAGATTGTTTAAATATTCTGCATTCGAAAGGCAATGAAAAAAAATAAGAAAAGAGACAAATAGTATCAAAGGAGGAAGAAGGACTCCAGACTACCCGTTCCAGTGAAACATCTCTATTTGGGGTTGTAGCAAAACAACAGGTTGCTCATTCCAGCACCAGTCATAGCTGTGCCACGGTTAGAAGCAGTATGAAGAGCAAGAGGATGCGCTTTAGCCTAACCTTTCACCAGTACCTAAATACCCTCCAGGACCTCCACACAAGCTATGAAAGGCAGCTTTCATCTGTAGATGACTGAAGTAGTTATGCTTCACTCCAAACTGCATGCTTACACCAAATTTGTGAACAGTGCAAGGATTTCAGGACAAGGCAGGTACTAAGATGTGAGGCCTATCAAGATGACAGTGTTCCAAGGAATGAACTGCAGCAGAACCTTCCCAGCAAGAACAGAGCTGTCTGCAGACCGTCAGGTCTACGCAAGCAACCAGGAAGGGTTCTGCTGCTCAGTGACCCTGCAGCAGTTTGGTTCAGCGGGAAATAAACCTGAACTTTACAGCTGAAGCTGTTGAAAGGGTTTTATTTGTGGTTCTCTCACCAAATGTGATTCTGCCCGCTTTCAGGTATCCTGGATTACTAAGCATTTCAAGTTGCATACTGTACAAAGCATACGTTGCAACACAAAAAAGGGAAAGTCTTACACGTCGCTAATGAACAGTGGTAACTGATTCCAAAAAACAAACAGCAGTGAAGAGTCAACTACATTTTATTCCTTGGATGAAAAACAGGTACAGCGCAGAACAAGACGTATTCTTATATATTACTAAGCAGATTTAAAAAGCCCATCAAGAGTACAAGATGCTCACAAACAAAGCAGAAAAAAAAATACTTTCTTAGGAAAAAAAAAAAAAGAAAAAAAAGATTAAACAAGATATTTAAGCATTATATTCTTACCACCACCACCAAGCCCCAGATTACAAAACCCTGGAGATTACCGTTGGCTCAGGGCAGGATGTTGTTTCAGGTGCTTGAACCAAGTGTTCCTTATAACACTGCGCAGTTCATGATTGTGTCGAGCTGACAGAACACCTACGATAACATCATAATGTTTCAGCTTCCACTGAGGAAAGAAGGCCAGTGGACCTAGAAGTATAAAGCGACAAAAATTTATTATACGTACATACTGTCACGAGCCTGAGTCACAAGCAATAATTAAAATGCATCTCAAAAGCAAGAGCGCTGGGAACCTGGAACACCAGAAAACAAGCGGCAGAATTACTATCGTATTCTTTGTTCAGAAACAAGGACACATTTTGAACATGCCAAAACTTTCACCAGCAACCTAGGAAAACTTTACTGCAACGAACTAAGCAAGTCACTGCAGGTAAACAAAACTAAGAAACTGTGACTCACAAAGCAGGCAAGAACAAAAGCCTCGGTTTTGACTGACAGCATTTCCATTATTTAAAGATTTGCCTGCCTGTCTTATAAGCAACTTCCTGCCCCCTGAGAGCATGCGCGTGCTGTGCTCTCTTTCCTATCAGCCATCAGAAATCTTGTGGGCAAGGCACAAAGTCCTACTCTTCCCTCTGCAAAACTCGAGACAGTCTGGGCCTTGTGCGTGCTCACTGATGCCTCCTCCAGCATGTATTATTTTAAAGCCTGGAGGCTTATCATCACTGGAACCAGGCCTTCACTATTAGAATTCACCATTATTCTGCCTAGAAAAAACAGCTGTTAAACAAGGCCTGTCAGATTCAGAACTACGTCCCTTTCCCGCCTTCTTTTTAAAACTGCTGGACCACCTTTCTGCTTCACCATTGCAATCTAGTATGTCAAGGCCTTATTGTTTCTAACAATGTTGAAGTGGAAAACCACTCTGTCTTCACAGAGGGTATTACATCCCTACACAGGAAAACACTTTGGCTTTATTCATAGCTGCGTGTCACCACCAATGCTTGTAATCCATGATTTAGCTTGTGCTGTTTTAATTTAGAGATCATGAAAGCTGGACTTGATTTCAAGCAAGATTATGACCAGATAAAAGACCTCAGAAGCTCTGATTTAGAGCCTGGAAACAGTCAGACAAGTAGCTAAAGTGAACTTGCTTAGTTTAATTTATCAGATATTCTAGAGTTAAGAGGGATTTGTATTTAGCGTTAGCAAAGGATTGCTTTCCTCTCATCTCACGATATTTTTCATTAAGCTGCAGATAAAGAAAACAAATGTAAATGTGAAGGCCCTCTAAATTACTGCATACAGCATAGACAAGATTTTTTAAAATCTAATTTTAAAAAGACCAAAAATATCACCAAGTCTGTATTGTGTACTCCCACTAGAAAAAGAGTTGAATTATAATCCAGATTCTACCTTCTGTTCCAGCACCTCCTTTCTCCACTTTGAAACTGAGAAGATGGATGAGTCTTGTTACAACTGCTCACTAACCTAGGACCTCACAGCACCTACAACAAGGACTGCTGTGACAAACCACACCAGATATCCATCTAGCCTTGTATTTCATCTTCAATGTGCAGCACACAGTGGGGAAAGACTTGGCCTTGCTCTGTGCCAAATCAACCTCACGAGATTTCAGAATCTTTGGTTCTTTGCTTTAGGGGCTATTGATAGTGGCTTGCATCTGACTCCCTAGTCCCAAAGGCAAAGAAAACGGTGTTCTGCGATTGATTCTTACAACAGTACAAGAGCAGGGAATGTAGAGAGTAATGTTTCTGCAGGCAAATCTTTCCCAGTCTATTTCCTACTAAGTATTTTAGTTCGAAGCATGTAAACATCGAGCTTCTAGAAAAATGTCAAGTTCCACAGTTGTTTAAATGAAGTCAGTGAAATTAGCTGTTAAGATTTCTTACAGCCATACACTGAATTGGTGGCAAGGTTCAGGAATAGGATGTTTGCTGACATACATATATAACATCTGAAGAAACTTGTAAATCAAACACATTGCTCAATCCTGTGAGTACAATTTTAGTTTTTCTTTATGCTGGTAAGTACCAACCACCCAGAGGCTCTGTGTCTTCAGAGGTCATTGCATAGTCAAGATCCACCAGGTCTCCACAAGAGTAAAGGTACATGTGACAGTCACGCAATTATACGACTGCATTATAGCGAATTCCTCTGTAGCCTCATAATTCCTTCTCACACATTCCTTTTCTTTCCTTGTTCTTCTTCCATCCTTCAATTATTCTTTAAACAGCCTCTGGAGCTCTAACTGCAAGCCTTCTAATATAAATCTCATAGGAGGACTAGCGTGTTTGTAGACTGCATGAGGTATTCTTTACAGAGATTTGAGTTTTAAGATAACACTTTTAATTAGAAGCAGAACCATTTCATTAAATCAAAATTAAAGAAAAATAAAACTAAGAGCAGAAGTCTACAAGTGACAACTCAGATTAGCATAAATTGGCTTCAATCAATTTAAAAAAAAATCAACCTATAAGTCACTCGAATCAAATATATACATACTTCTAATTAGTTTATATTTTTAAATGAGTGAAGCTTTTCCTTACAAACCATTCACATGGGAACAACCTTAATGTAACAGATATTTCAGAATTAATATCCTACTGCTTTTAGAACAGACAGCTCTCTCTTGGTTTAGGCCACCTCCAGGCTTAGCAAGATAGCATTACAGTGCTCTATATTGAGAAGATTGTCTTCTCTGTCCCAAGGGTTATGCTGTTTTACTTTTAAAACAACTGAAAATAAAAAGGAAAAAAAAAAAAAGAAAATAAAGCTTACTTTCACAAAAAGACTAATAAGCTCTCTGCTTGTTAGGAAATGTGTCTACTTCCTATGGAAATGTAGGAATAACACTTGCTAAACTTTCAGGAACTGAGATTCATATGTCTCCCTCTGAAATGGTACTACTGAAAAATGGGAGATAAAGTGAAAGGCATGGGGGGGGGGGAAAGACTAAGGTTATTATTCATTTATAAGGATAACTCAGATATGTGCATATATATGCTCTGATGAGGCATAATTTAAGAGAAAACACTGTTGACCTACAAGTCAATAATAAAAATATCTACAAGCAATCAATACTTGCCACTGCCAGTATCGATCTCCTTTTCTGTTTTCGTACATTCTCAAGACAAAATTGTAAGCGCTGGTAATCAGCGTAAAAAATACGTACTGTATCACTCTTACCTTGAACCGGATGTGTAAAATAATTAAGCCTTTCCTATAACAAAGACCAAAAAAAAAGAAAGAAAATCTGTACATTTTGTGATATATGAAAGTAAAACCCCCCCTACATATCACATTCCATGATAAACCCTAAAAGTGTTGCTAATTGAAGGGATGCAGAAGGAGAGTAAGCCTTTCCAATGCAAAGGTCACACTGTCACTAGTTGCCCTGCTTTTGAATTCTTACTGTCTTAAAGCTGCATCTCAGCTGCATCACGCAGCCCAGGACTTCTCAGGGGAACATAAGCAGCCAAATGTGCAATGCCTACCCTTACAGTCTTCCAGCGTCAGGAACAAAATTGCTTTGACTTTGCTGTTTTGCTTGAGGCTTTTAACCCACAGTAAAAGCTACGAAAACATGAAAGGAAGCAGCTCCTCTCTCAGCTGCTGAGATCTATTTAATTCGGTAGAGCAACTGTAAGGAGCACTTCTGTCAGCTCCAAGACTACTGAAGTCCAGTCTGCCAGAGTCTTGCATCATATGGTTGATAATAAGCTCCCACTGAAGCTTTCTTAGGCTGCAGTATTTGGAAGGACAGGCTGCTGCAAAATTCTCTGATGTCTGACCATACAAGGACTTCTATAAGCACAGCTTTTCACCTCACTACGAGCTGCAGTAAGTTCTCACAGGATTCTCAGTCACCAATTTTCTTGAAACTTGGTGGAAACACTGGTCTTAGGGACCACCACTTGTCTGTCAAACTTGATGGAGAAATATCAACAGAACGAAATTTGGAAGAGATGCAGGAAAAGGTAAACAAGTGCATGTATGGAGCACAAAGCTATACCCTTGGAAGACAAGGCTAAAGATGCAGAGGTGTATCTCCTGCTGAGCTGGCCATGGAAAAAGGCCACTGCTGACAGACAGTCTGCTGTCCCTAGCCAGATTTTAACCACCTCAGCAGCAGATAACAGCTCTTGAAGTTTTCCAGATCCCAAACTATGAAGATTAACGTGCATTTTTTCTTCCTGTGAGACTGACTCTCAGCTGAAATGTCAAGTTAAGCTGTTAATTATATTTACTGGCAGTATAAGTAGACGAAATGACTGAGAGGTCATTTAGCTTGATTTTGACAACAAACAAGGTAGATGCGATTTTGCTGCACACGTCTCCACTGATGAGTCTCCTACCAGCGACTGAATTCACCAGGCATTTGCAGTCAAGTTTGACTACTGTGCGGTCCCCAAAGTGATTGAATTCCCATGTTTCATGGAACTGGACCGGACAAAGAAAAAAAACTTGTTAGTGCCTTCACTGAGAAACACAGCAGTATAGGCTTACCTTGCATTATGAGGTACCAGAGAATCTCCACTGGAGACTGCCGGAATGAGTGAGCTCCACAGAAGGCTGGGCTTCGAATTTTCTGCTGCCTTGTTTTTTTTAAAAAAGAACAAACCTGACTTTTCTTTTTTTTTTTTTTTTTTTAAATAATCAATGAATGAAACAAAGTAGGCCAGGCAGAAGTTACTTAGAATATTCTCAACTAATCCACTTCATAAGGCAAGACTAAAAAGGAACAACACTCCTCCAAAAAAAACTCCCACATATTCCAGGTTGTTATCTCTGCCTATTCTTGCAACTTTGCAACCATATTCCTGTTTTCTAATGCCTTTTTCTTCTGTGCTGTTTTGTAAAAGATCAAAAAAAGCACGAAGGAAGGAATTAATGGAATGTAAAGGTTTGTATTGACAGAATGCTGATACATGCAGAAAAAAAGAACAAACCAAAGAGCAAAGGCAGCTCTTTCCCCCTCTCTAATCTTCTTCACTTAAAGTAGCTATAGCTCATCTGCATTGCACGTTTCTCTGCAAGCAGAGCTGCATGACCCCCCTGTACTACCTACTATAGACTGGAGCTAAAAATCGCCAAGATGTGCACCCCCAGTTTCTGCAAGAGCACACTAAGTACTCCCTGAGACAGACAAGTCTTTAGACAAGCTTTTAAACAAGCTTTATGGATTCAAAGAGAAAAATCTCTGTAGGCAGGAGTTTTGGGGTTTGTTTTGATTATTTTTTTTCACATCAACAGCATTCCCTTAAAAAAAACAAAGGGACAGCAGGGTCCTTCTGAGTTGCAAAGTGACAGCAGTAATACGTGTGGGATGATGGTGCTCTAAACACCGTTAATGATACAGCACCTGCACACTTCTAGACAAATCTGGGAACAATGGCCAAAGCATCGTAACACCCTCAGCTTTGTTGTGGATTCTTTGTCAATCATTTCATGCCCATCAAAGGTGAATGGATTGTTTAGGTTGAGGGTGGTCCATCCCTGGAAAACCATGTTATAGTAAGATCTCAGAGATGAAGGTTGGGGAACAACCGCCTTCGTAAGCAGAACTGCACAGCAACTACCAATGCCAAACCTGATCTGTTGATGGAAGGTTGCCATTTCCAAGGCCACCAGCCTATAGTCTTTACATGCCTACAAAAGATGAAGTAACTTTGCGACCAAGCATACTTCTCCAGGACAGACAGACTTTACTGATTTCAGACATCTTTTCTCAAGAAAGTATCACACTTTGGCAGAATTTCTCCTTACAGAGTACGGCATCGCTCATAGCCTCAGAGGTTGTTTCTATATTTTGTCATTTCAGTACCGAAAAGCCAAAAGCAGATTAAGCTCTCCCTCCTTCTCTCCCACCTGTCATGTACATAGGCTAGTCCACGAGAGGGACAGCCCTAATTCTGCAAGGCAGATCACTAAATGCCAGCCTACCCAATCCTGCACACGGTTCCATTAGGCCAGTGCCTGGTGTACGTGCTGAAACCACAGGACAACAGATGGCACACAATCAGCTTCTAGAAAATGGTGGTTCTGAATTGGTTGTGTAATTATTCGCCAGTAAAAGATTGAGTCTAACAGAACCAAAAGGGCCAGTTCTTAGCTGACACACACCCCCAGAAATGTAACAGGAATAACGTCTTAAAGGGCATTATCATCAGCAAAGTAGCAGCACATTACACTGAATGTGTGGGGCTTTCTGACGAGGCACTGTAGCTGAAGCCCTACACTGTGTAATTTCCTACTCAATAAGACTTGTGCCATCAATTAAAACCTACAATTAGCAATGAATCCACCTGGAGTGCTAAAAGCAGGTCTGTCTGTTCTTTCTCAAGTTTCTGAGGTCATTTTATAATTAGCATTTATCTAAGATTTTTACAAAAATTAACTAAGCTTCCTACTCACGAACTTCCTTTGGATAGCACTTGTTTCCAATGAGTTAGACGAGGACTTCAATTAAACCTAAAAGCATGTCCTTGCTCAAGTCTTGCTCAGAAGTGTGAATTACAGTGCCATTAACTGATGAGCAAGAAGGAAGTAGGGAGCCACCAAAGTCAGGACACTCAAGCAAAGGCCAGTGCCTTTGGTCTCAGAACTGATACTATTTATTTTTTTCCAGCTAATGAGTACTGCCTACAAGAAGCATACTTTATCTCCTGTGCCACCAAGGTGAAAGGGATCATCAGCACAGAGGAAGTCAGAATACTACAGAGGGAGAGATACAGCCGAGGGCCAAAGCATGCAGGCAAACTACAGGCTCTTCACATGGGTTAGTTAAGAAGGTTTTATTAAAGGAGGTACTCCCAATAAAGGAAGAGAGGTAGATGGAATGAGTGAAGACTGGAACACTGTTTACATTTAAAGACAGATAACAAAAATGAACTGATTTCCAGAAAGTCTGTTTTGCCAGTACAAGTACCTGAACTGTTCAGCTTAAAAAAAGCAAAGTTTTCAAACAGATACCTTTGATTTCTATGGTTACATGATGGAGGTGTACTTGAAGGAGGAGAGAGATCCTTTTAACTGAAAAGCTTAGGAACAGAAGGGTATAAACCAGTTGCAAGTAAGTTTAGGCCAAAAATGAGAAAACGCTTCTCATCAGAACAAGCTTCTGAAACAGCCTCTTCCTAAGACCGCTAAGAATCTAAGTCAACAAACAAAAAGCCACCCCAGCCCTTCACCAAATAAATGTAGGGTGCCCAGCTGCTATTTTAAGACAGACATCAAGAGTTGGTTTTTTTAGAAAAAGTAAGCAGAAGAGATGTCTACTCCAGTCCTGTGTTACAGAGTCAATGATGTCAAGGTAAATAATCACTAAAACAGATTTATCAACTTTTTAACAAATTTCCATTTGCAAGCATGTGCACGATGAGTATTGAGAGGGGCACTAAACTCCTCAAAAAAAGTGGAATTGCTGTTTACTCTCCCTTTGCCACTGGTAGTTAATTTTCAAAACGTTGAGACAACTACACAACTATTGACACACGCAAACACTACACAGAAATACCAAAGAATACACAAATAATGCAACTTTTTTTGTGTCTCAGGTACTATAAAACAGTCCCATGATCAAATTTAATTTTTATTAATACTAGTGATTGCACATAGTGGGTAATAAAAAGCAGCAAACACGAAAAAAAAAAAAAGATTACTCAATAATCCAATGAAACAAGACTGGCTTTATCAGACAGTACCAGATCCTCTTAAATAGTTGTGGATTCAAAAAGCCTTTTAATAAACAGGGATGTTTCTTACTCTTGTATAGGAGTTTATTAGTGTTCCTAAAACAATAATAAAATAATAAATGAATAATAAAAAAAAAATTAACATATATAAGACATCAGAGACAAAAGGTCCCTTCGCTCATCCTTCTTTCCCCTGCCAAGGCAGCCATACCTACAGCTTGTAGGTTTTGCAGTGCTTTAAAGGCTAAGAGGCAGACTCAAATTACCACGCAAGGATCGGCTTTACAAACAGACAGCATAAGTACAGTACTGAGCATTTTCCTACAGATGATGGAAGTCCTCTTTTTATAAGAGGCATCAGTTTTTCTCTCCTCGGTGTGAATGCATTAGTCAGTATTTAGTTACAACTAAATCACCCTTGCACCATCAAAATGTACACTTGCTCTTTCAGTATTACTAAAAAAGCACTGGGGTTGTTGTTTTTAATCCTAGCTATCCCAGTGTTATCCAATGTAACATAGTTTCACAGTAACACAAACGCCAACAATAGCTGTTCGAAACAATGACTCTCTGAAGTGCAAAGCTGCTTCCCTCCCTCCCCCACCGAGAAACCTGGAGATTTTCTTTAGAAATGTTCGTCAGTTGGAAACACTTTCCCGCAGGAAAGGTCATCGTGGGATTCCACACTGCCACTTCCAACTCCAAATTAAGGCACCGAAGTTACAAAAGCAGCACTGTGAAAGATGAGGACCAAAACCAGCCAGACAATTCAAATACACCTCAAGCTAACAACTACAGCTCCTGTGCTTTTATAATTCGAGTGTTACCACTGCCCGTTGGTCATGCAATGGCCAGAAGACAGACAGACATCTATCCATACAGCTCTTTGGCCTTCAGGCTACACAAGTGCACTGACCTTGCTCCTTTCCCGCCTGCATTATTAATTGTCACTGGAAACCAGCAGGCTCTCGTTTCCTCACAGTTGCTCACACTCTGCTCAGGGGACAGGCACCAGTCGCAGAGCGGGGCTTTGTTAGTGAACAGGGTCGCTAAACAGGGTCCTAAGAACATTTCAACAAAACCACAGCTCGTTCTATGAGGAGCACAACGTCAGCTCTTCGGGGTCCGCTTTCACTCGTGTTGGATCGCGCCCGATCCTAAAAATAGTTTTTTGCACCACAGGGGTTTTAAACACCTCTCAGGCAAACACGGCAGAGCACAAAAAGGACTGGGAACGACGCGACACGAGTGAAATCGGCGGGAACCTCTTCCCCACGCTCCTCGGCGGCAGCGGGCAGGCTCCCGCGGCGCAGGTGGCGTCCAGAAGGGGCTGCTGCCCCACGGAAACCTGCAACGCGCCCTCGACAGCCTCGTACCGCGGCCGGTACCTCCCGATTAAATCGCAGAGCCAGCGCTGCTCCTCGCAGCTCGGTGTTAACGAGTCGTTACCTCCCGATGAACCCACGCAGGCAATGCGGGCGCTTCTCCCTCTGCCCCCGAGCCCGGCAGCCAGAGGCACTCCCTTCGCCCCAGCCCCACAGGCGCCCTCCCCTGCCCCGCCAGCCCCGCGGCC
>VWZK01015395.1:0-21616 GCA_013396935.1 Baryphthengus martii | reverse complement strand
CCGTGGCCCGGCCGGGGCCGAGGGCTGAGGTGCGGGGCTGCGCCGGGGCACCAGCGAGGGGGCAACCCTTCCCCGATTAATCTGTATTTGTGCAGCGCTACGATTGTCTGCTGAATGCCCCTTCTAAAAAGTCATCGTATAAGAACAAAGTAGCTTTCCAGAACAATCCTTTACCAAGCCAATCAAGAGGAGAGAGTGCTTCGCTTTGGCAAAGAACCGCAATGGCATTGCAAACTGTTCCTGGAGTACTTTATTCCATCAAGGTGCACGTTATTTGACTGAAATTCCGGCGTGGGGGTTTAGATAAAGTGTCCTTAACTGCGACTGTATCATGGCCAAGAATAAATGGCAGCATTCCTGTCCTTGCAGAAGTGCTTTATTAAATGATACTAATCCAAGCTTAGCTTCACATCTTACCTACAGCCACCACATTGAGATGCTGGGTAGCTATGGACTGACTTGCCAAGAGGGCAACCACCGGCCAACTGCCATGGTGACCATTTTCTGTCACACTCCCTGCAAGATTCTGAAAGACAAAGATTTAACCTAAGCCTCCCAACTTCATCATCTGTAGAAGATGCAAGCAGTGGTACTTCTCATGTTGTGCATAACACTGGAAGTGTGCACCTGTGTATAAATTATGAGATGATTGGACCCAACCATTAACCCATTTTCAGAAGTTCCCATTAGCAAAGCAGCTTCAATTTGCATTCTTGAGGGCTTTTAGGAGAACTAGTATTCTGGGGAAGCAAGCTGATACCAGAGTGTCTAAACATGGATTTGAGGCACTGAGTTTTAGGCGTCCTTTTTGAAAACTCTTGGCTCATATAAAAATGAGATTTTTTTCCAGAGATTTAAGAATCATGAATATATATATACTATAAAAAACCAAATATATGGAATATAACTTCTAGATAATGTTAAATTATTTTCCTGGGAGACAGGATTTTTTTATTAGGGTTATGCCAATTCTAGATATAATTTATTCAAAAATACACCATTTTCATTTTGCACTTTCTGATCAGATTTACTCAGCTGACATTACAGATTTAGGTGATACTTCTGGCACACAAAGTGTAGTACAGGAACAACATGTTGGGTACAAGAGCTGGAGATAAAAAGAGACAGAAATTTAGTCCCCAGGCTGCTTCCAAACTTAAGACGTTTCTGTTAAATTTGCATAATTTCTCTGGATAAGCATCTCCTGTCTGACACAGAGAAGACATGATGGATACCAGAGCTGTATTCTGTGCCACAGCTAGCCAGGCCATAGCATTCATTTTTTAAGTGTTTGTTCTCATAATTACGGCCTCAGGTGGGCGACTGGGATTTTTCGAGGACACTAGCAGCAGACGAGAAGAGCAAGAAGCAGGGCAGAGCTGCATGTGTTTTAGCAGAGCTCATCCCCAGGGAGTTGTACATTTTATTGATCTCTGTGTGCTCCATCTGAAAGCAGAGGAAGGACTGGTGAGAGGTTTCATTTTAAGGATTTGGGGCTTAACTTTCTCCACACCTTGCAGTAACACTGGTGTATTGCTTTTCACAAAGTCATTGCACCTTAAGTGGTTTAAAGGAAAAATATTAAAAGAGATTACAGATTGGAGGATTTTTTTAGAGTGCAAAGGGTTGTAAATTTGCATCCCACAAGTGTGTCTTTTTTTTTTTTCCCCCAGTGTTCATAACCTAGACAGATTCATCGTCTGTACTGGGGAATGATAATCCTTTTCTTACCTTCCTTAGGAGCTTTAGAAAAAAAATATTTTGTTTATTTTCCCAAACAGAAGAGATGTCTCCCTGCCTCCCCTTTCGACTTTCTGATCCAGATGAAGTGCAGATGCAGAGGAGTTCCCAGACTCCTCGGCTTGGGCTATTAATGCCCAAGCGCCTAATGCCATCAGCGTCGCTGGGGTCTCCCGAGGACAGACAAAGGAATCCTGAAAAAAATGCTCTCTGGAAAACAGGCTGTCTTGCTGATGGGCCTGCCAGCTCATATCATTAGCAGCAGCAAAGAAAAGTCAATGCTATGTGACCAGCCAGCTCCAAGGACTGTGATGGACAGGCATGAAGAGAGATGCTATTAGAAAGCTCCGGGCAGCACACAGCATGCAGCCGGTGTGGCACAAAGTCTGTGCTCATTTGTACACTGAATGGAGGCAAGAATCTTAACAAGATTTTGCCCATGGCTACCTTCCTTAATGGTGTCTCGAGGGAGACTTACCAATTCTATGTTCTCCTTTATTTAAAGATTCAAAGAGCTAAAAAGGTCAAGGAAGCAGTATTTCCTTTAGAGAAACCACATTGATTTGACTCTTTCCATCACAGTTAAATGCTTCAGGGCATAGTTGCAATGGAACGTAATCTTTCAACCCCTTCTTACCAGCTGATCATAAAATAGCCTGTAGCTGGGATCCGTAAGAAGCTCTGAACCTAGAGAACTATGGGGTGTCTTAAGTTGCACTGAATTATTTGTATTTGTTTGTTTTTGTTAAGACTGCCCAGTGCTTCCCAGTGGAAAAATGGACCCTCTTGAAGCTATTCTGCACTTTAGTTCTTTGGGCTGAGTGCCGCAGTGACAACAACCTGTTTCACACTGCAATGTTTGGTAAGTTCCAGCTAATATAATTTAATCATTTCTGAAAAGTTGAATAGAACAGGACTATTTCAGTTGGAAGGGACCTACAACGATCATCCGGTCCAACTGCCTGACCAATTCAGGGCCGACCAAAAGTTGAAGTATGTTGTTATAGTCATTGTCCAAATGCCTCTTAAACACTGACAAACTTGGGGCATCGACCACCTCTTTAGGAAGCCTGTTCCCGTGGTTGACCACTCTCTCCGTCAAGAAATGCTTCCTAGTGTCCAGTTGAAACTTCCCTTAGTGCAGCTTTGAACCATTCCCACGCATCCTAACACCGGATCCCAGGGAGTAGAAAAATCTCAGCACCTGCCCCTCCCAATTCTCCTCAGGAAGCTATGTTGCACTTGTAATGCACTTGATAATGGTGCATTCAAATCCTGTATCCAGACAGGTGACAAATATATTGAACAGAAGTGGCGCTAGATTTGAGCCCTCAGGAACACCGGTGGTGACCAGTCACCAGCCAGATGTAGCCCCATTCACTACAACCCTTTGAGCTCTGCCCTTCAGCCAGTTCCTTCACCCAGTGCACCATGGACAACTTGTCCAGAAGGATACTGTGATGAACAGTATCAAAAACCTTACCAAAATCCAGAAAAAGTACATCTACCACCTTCCCTTCATCCACTAAGTGGGAGACCCTGTGACAGAGGGAGATCAAATTAGTAAAACAGGACTCTCCTTTTTTAAACCCCTGCTGACTGTGCCTGATGATTGCATTAGTCTTTAAATGCCAAATCAGCTTCCAGTTAAGGAGTACAACTAAGAACATGAAGAAAAATACATTCTTGTTTTGTCTAAATTATTTGTCTGTGATTTTGTTGACCCTATTTTTTTTTTTTTTTTAATAAGGACATTTTTGCATCCTTGTGGCTGTTTGGAGCTGTGGCTTTATGTTTTGTTGCATTAGGTCAGCAGAACAGTGTTGTAACTTCCTCTTCTTCCCTCATGTTTTCTGCTCAGAAATTCAACAGTTTTGGCACATGGCTCTGATTTGTGGCAGAAGCCGCAGTTTAGACTGACTTCCTTGAGGCCTGAGAATATTCTGTAGGATCTTCCTTTCAGTGGTATTGAAAGAACCTAGCAACCTAAACAGCTCTGACATTGTATTCAAAGATGACTCAACTTTCCTCAATTCTCCTTCCTTTACAGAAAGCTGGAGCTTCAAATTTCATGTCCCCTCACACTAAGTGGTCACTTGAGCATCCTGGTGGATGACGAAGTCACCGTCCCTTATTCTAGAGATGGGTAAATCAGAATATCCTTGTCATCTTCTGGAAAGAAGGTGGTGTTCAGTTGGATTTTTTCTTTTTAATTAGACCCAGCTGAACCTGCACAGAAGTTGGTAACTACCATCCAAAACTGGCTTGCCAGGCATCACAGTTATCCAAACATACCAATACCGCAATAATAAATTTCAGAGACTTATTTCACTCCTTGTCTTGTTCATGACAATCAGAAATAGAGATGGACTCAAAATCGCCTGTACGATGGCAGCTAAATCTTGACAGGAATATCTCAGAAAGTGAACAGGAGAATGTCTAGCAGCGACGTGGAACACCACCAAATATCCAATAATCAGGCAACAACCAGCTGGTGGGGTTAACTACTTCCTGTGTAGGCAGTATACAGTTATTTTTAACAGGTGGCACAAAGACTTCAGGATGCATGTACAGAAGAGAATAAGGATTAGATGAAGTCCTGCTGAGACCTATGACAGCAAATACACTTTTTAATCACATGCCTGGTAAAGAGTTAAGATGTTGATGGGATTACAAAGCAGATTGGCCACGTATTATAATTTATCTATCACAGGATATATAATATTCAGCCTATACTTAATTTAAATAAAAATATTACATGACTTGGTGCCATTTTCCCCTCATGGTGCTTATCCTGCTTTAGGATGGATATGCCCTGCTGGAGAATGCACCGGATGGCTGCTTCATTTGTTGCAGAAGATGTCAGGTGAAAGAGGTGGGACCACGAAATAGTGTCACAAGGCTGCTTGGGAGAACTGGGTTCTGTCATTGCCTCTGCACAATACCAGGAAGATCATGAAACTAAACATTTCACATTGCTTTCTCTACCCTCCCCCCCACCCCCAAGTTTCTGGATGTTTGACTTGCAAAAGTCACTCCAGTTTGTAGAGCTGAGCATTCATAACGGAAGCCTGAGCAAACGGGATTATTTGAGATGTTGAAGAGCTAACTACTCTGAAGAGGCAGGTACTGACAATCTCATCCGTTCCGTTCAGGCTCTGCCTCGGCTTCCCACTGTAAGATGGGAATAGTTCCACCCTCGCATTCCTCCAGGATACTGTGGAGATACTTTGTGAAGCAAGTCGTGATGAGCACCACAAAGAAGCTCATCAGGGAATAGTTCTACACTGAAAGCAGAATTTGTGAGTAAATCAGGCCTGGGGCTACACAATGAATATAGACACTAAAATAGTATCGAGTAACTGCTCATTAACTGAGCATTGCCTACACTGTGCCTTGTGGGAGTTCCTGCAGTGGCAATCCAGAATAGTAGTGCATACAAATGAGAGAGCCAAATGGAAGATACATAAGCAAATTTAACTCTGACATTTCTTAAATGAGTGCTTAACTTACCTTCTTTAATGACCTTTTAATGTATTTTTTTTGCATTTATTCATATTCTGTTTAAATATCCTCAAATGTGCTCACATTCTTGTTGCAAGTATTTGTTTAGCTGGTGTGGACAGAACTGTAAAGAAATGTAATCACTTTCATGGCCTTCTAATTTTTCATGAATAGCTATTTCATAGTTACTTTCTACAGTTATTTTTCAAAGTCTGAAGAAAACTCCCAGAACAAAATATGCATGTGCTGTCTGAGAAAGAAGAAAAGACCTCTGAGAGGCTATTATCTATAACATTCCTTATATACTCAAAGTTTCTGTTGAGGTATTTTTTTCATGAGAATCTTAGCACCTGAAGGTTTTTTTCACTTGCTCTTTTAAGGATATGACTAACATATTCTTATCAGCACTGCATATATATATATATGAAATCTGTGTGTGTGCTCAGATGAGTAGGATAAAAGCTGATGTGCTCTCCAGGGGAAACCTCTCAGACAAGAATCTGTACAAGAACCATGGTAGTGAATAGTCTTTGCAACAAGAAAGTTAAGGATAATCTTACAGCCCAAAGTCATGTGAACGGCTCTTTCCAGAGAGAGGTGGTTACACTCTAAAGATCTTTAAAGTCACTGCTACTTGAAAGGTTTCTAAAAAGTCACAATGGTTCTCTTCTATAAAGTCTGGCTTATTCCTTCCTTTCACTGAAAAAAAATGTGCATCTCTTTAGAGCATGCTATAGAAAGAATGAAAGGCTCAAGCATGCAGCCTAAAGTTCAAAGGCACAGCAGGATATGGTACAGTGAAGGGCTATGCAGCAAATAGATTTTGTGGAATGGGTGGTCTTTTGAAACAGGTTCTTATACCATGCCTAGTGCATTTCCTGTAAAATGCTGTTCGGAGCGTAAGCAGGGGCCTAAGTTCTGGTCCGGTTGTGTAGTTAAGCTGTGGCCTACGAAGAAGTATTTGACCTAGACTCCAATCACAGAAAAAAAAAAACCCACCCTGAAATAAAAAGCCTAGCTGCCAGGACCAAAATTTGAGCATGAAGGAATAGTGTAGTAGTCAGCCACAGGAGAGCCATTGCAGGGTTCTGCAAAGAAGGCGGCAAACAGGAGAGATTATTAGCGGCTCACTGTTCCAGGGGCCTGCCTGGCCCTAGAGCCAGGCCTTACTGATGTTTGCAGTTGCATCACCCGCTCAAGGGAGCAAAGGCAGAAGTGTAGGTGGCGGCACGGTGGCGACCAGAAACAGGCATCCAAGTTACATGTGAAACCGGAAAATGAAATATAAGAGGAGAATACACAGCAACTCCAACTGATACACCCAGAGATTTCCATAACTTTTACAGTGTTTTTTAGCTAGACACCTGAATCATTTAGTCAAATCATGTACTTTACTTTCTTTTTTCTCCTAAACTGAGAAGTCTGGAACTGAAGTGTGAGACTGAACCACACCCCAGCGGTACCACATGGGCAGGCCATGCCTCACACAATGCAGACCATGGAAACAGAAGCGCTGGCTCTCCGTTTCTGACAGTATGCATATTAACTTCAATTAATTTAAAACCCCCCCTTCGAGGTCGTTTCTAGTTGACGGTGGTATTTTTTTTCTGCTTCAGTCGGCTGTGTATCACTTCATCAGTAGGTGGCAGTAATAGACGGCCTTGTGCAATTTGTACTTGTAATAGGAATTTGAGCGGGGGGGGGAAAGACCCTACTTTAGGGTAAAGCTGCTTGTTTCGTTTGTTCGTAAATCTGAGTGGTGTAAATGTACGTGACAAACTCAGACGTACATCTTCCTCTAACAGACAGAAAAGTTGTTCCCATACCCATTCTGGTATTTATAGTTGTACTTCATTTGAGAGTGCTATAAAGCTGAATTCAATTAGATGCAAATGTACAATATTTATTCCAAATATCATTCTCCCTAAAGATTAACACCTGTAGTATTTTATATAGCACTTATTTTCCCCGCTATTTTTTCCACACATTACCATACTATTTAAATCAGTCAAATGACTTTATTATTCATTTTCAGAAATCTCTATTTTTTAGGAACCATTCCTCTCCCAAATTTTCTTTAGTTTGGTTGAAGAACTAAATCCCCATTCTGGTGCAGACTCGTAGAAGTGCTGTAGCTATGGCATTTTCTAGGAGAATTCTGTACACAGAGTTTTACCCCTAAACAATGAAGAGATAAGGAAAACTATATAAACAGATCCTCCCAAAGTCCATCTTTTGTTACGCTTTTGATACCAGAAATCCAACCGGATAATTACTGCTATGTTAAAGTTCCATGCTTTAATATGGACCTTTACAGACCCTTGGTCTTGAATTGTTCTTTCCTTCTCTTGCAGCTGATCCTATTGTAGGTCACCGCAAAAATGCTTTGTTTTGATGTCCTCCTGAATCAGTTGGCAGCACCGCCTGTGTTTACCATTGTGTCACTGACAGAAAACTCTACTTATTTTTATCTATGGTGTGACCTAGAATAAGGTAATTTAAATTTCCCTCCATTTTTTTCCACTCCTTCAACCATAATTTTGTAGAGGCTATCATAAAAATCTCACCTATCAGCACCAGCCAAGCACTCTGCTACTAATTTAATACATGGTGTAGGAAGCAAAGAAGGGAAATTTGGCACACAATAGATGGGAGAAAAATGGGTCTTAGTACTGAAATTATTACATTGTAAATTCAAGGTAAACCAAGGAGATTAATCTGATGAATGCAAAACAGCCAGTCCTACAAGTGCTACTGACGCATTATAATTTACCATTAATCCACCACTGGGAAGTCCCATTTCATCAGAGCAGTAAGCACAGAAGAAAGGATTGCTAGTAAGTCAAAAATTCTTCAAATCCAATGTCTGTTCCAAAGTTCTTATTCCATGAGATGGCAGCCCCAACTCACACTGCTTGTGAGCATGCATTATTTTCTGGGCCTGAAACACGAAGTGACAAGCTTAATGGCACATGAAATACAATTGAGAGAGAAGTACAATGCTGGAAGGGGAACAGGCCAGTTGAAGTTGGTGGGAATCAAATCAGGCAGTTTGATGAAAATAAAAACTCATTGCTGCAGCCCGCAGGAAAACTTACTGTGAGAGAAAGCCACATTTTAGAGGGCTTTTTTAAAAAAATCATGCTATACTTCATGATAAGAGTATGTAATTATTTTTAGAAAAAACGTCCAAGAATTTTCAGATATTTTTGTGTAGAGTTTGAGGCAAGATGTTTGAGCACAAAACTCAACTATCAATAGCAGGTTATCTACACCACCACAAAGGTCAAAGCAGTAAAAAAATATGACAAAGGCATTTTATGGTTGGGAGGAAAGGACTTTCTTTTAAATGTTGATTTGTGGATCGAGCTGGCATTAAAAAACTATAGATGATGCCATTCTCTTCAAAGAGTCAGTATTTTGATGGTGTTCTTGTAGAAAGGCCTATAGTCTTATGTGATCCAAAGCTAGTACAATTTTTTCAAGCTAATCTTCCAAGTCTCCCCCTTTTTTTTCCCCCTTTCAATTAGCAATTTGCTAGTAGTATATATTCGTTCAAGGAACTGGTAAATAAGGCCCAGTGGTATTAGAGAAAGCTGTCCTGTTTTCCACTAATGAGTTATGCTTGTACAGTTTACCCTCTTCAGATACATCACAGACATCTGCTAAAATACACATGCAATACACAGTACTCCATGTGCTTCCTTTTTTAAAATAAGAAGCATGAAACCATCTTAATAGATACTAAATTTTCTACCTGATGCCAATTATGAACTGATGAAAGACAACACTGACGTGGGAACCAGCTATTAAAAACATAAGAAGTCCAACACATTCACAATTACTTGAAGAAAAATTTTGGAGAAAAACCTTAAGTCCAAAATAATGACATTCCCCTCTGCTGAATCATAATACTGGATTTTTGTAAAGGCAGCTCTTGTAACCGGCGATGCTCAAAACTACCGCAAAACGTTTCAATCTCAGGACCTCAGATGCTAATGCTAATTGGAAACAGAAAGCAAGCTGTTTGCAGTACCGTAATAAGCTGTGGCAATTTTGTTATTTTAGATGGGAATGTTAATGATGAGCCACAAATGCAAGTTGTTACAAAGCCTTTGAGAATAAAGCTGTATGCCCTATATTCCCCTCCCTTGCTGTTCCAGCTAAAACCATACATGCGGAAGGACAAATGAAAATGTTGCCATGGTGATCAGAGCAGTTACCAAACCATGTACAGTGTAGGAAGGATTCCCTAAAGAACCTTATTAAGCGTTTTGTTGCTCCTTTTTAACAAATATTTTCAGAAAGCCGTTTTTATTTCACTGCCAATGAAACAGCTACTCAGTTAGCTGAAGCCTATTTCTCTACCCCCCAAAATAAAGCTGAACATACCACGCATTAAGAAATATTCTTGTTAGAAGGAATGGGAATCTTAAGCTGAAAACTGACATAGGAACCAAAGACAAATGTAGCCAAGATAAGACTTGGTAAAGACATTTGAATGCTTTTCAGAATAGGTACTGTGAAGCACCTCTGTACCTACTAGACTACTGATGTCTTCAGCTGCCAAATTAAATCCAAACCTTTAAATGCAAGACAGCCCAAAGCCTACTGATTAGAAGGAACATTGTTTTTTTACCACAATATGACAAGAAGTAAATTAACGTGGAGGTTCTGTGTTAGGCAGATGTGGTGAATGAGCTGGTCAGCAGCAGAAATACAATTCAAAGTCTTATGTGACTAGACTGGTGGCTGAATGTGGTTGGGTGCAGCACGTTATCCAGGTTGACTGGCAAAGAAAACAAAACCTGTAGGATGCAGACGTTTTGTATTTCTGCTGTACAAAACAGTACAACAAACACTGATGGAACCTGCTAAAAGCAAGCTGGAGGACATATATGCACTTTGGGCTAAATGCAAATAGCCTCCTTCACCAAACTGCCCTTTTTTAGCATCTAAATTCAGCATTTAAGTAGATCCCAAGGCTCTCAGTTCCTCAGCTAGTCTATGCCTTGCAGGTATTTAAGATGCTCATGGAATACAAGTTTGTGCAGAGGAAGCGTGCTCCGTTACGGGTGGCTGCTCAGTCAGACTAGTGCAGTTCTCCAACAAAACTGTTTCCAGCCTTAGATGTGGGGCTGACTTCACAGGTATTTTCAACAAGTGCCATTTCCAGTGTACTGACACACTGCACATACATTAAGAAAGTTCCCAGTACTGTGTATCAGACCAGGAGCTTTTGCCTTTTGTTGGTTTGTTGTTTTGGTTTTTTTTAAGGAGAAGAATTTTTTTTTTAAAAAAGAAGTCTATAATGTAACTGTTGTTTCCATCAGATGCCTTCATTCAGCTTAATTTTACTTCCTGAAGAAGATGTATCAGTCTTATTGCATACCTCACTCGAATTTTCATCTCGCTGCACTTGAACCAAAAAACTTCCCAGAACCTCCACAAATTACTTGCTAGTGACTTATCTCACGACTAAACTGTGGACAGAAAATACAACAAACATAGTGGCTATCAGTGGCACAGTGGTCTTCCTGCATATGCTAGAATATTCAATTGCCATTGCTCTCTATCCCCATAAAGTCTTGCTCTCATAGGCGAAAGCACATAGAGAACTGCTTAGAAAATGTAATCCCCCTCCTGTATTGATCAGCGCAGATTTACACACTCCGCTATGGCCCTCAGGAACAGCTGATTTATTACAGTTCAGTTTACTTTCTAAAATAATTCAAATCGCTACCATTCAAAGTAAGATACAAGCAGCCACGTTTTTTACAGTTTTATTGATGCAGTCCTGGTGGTTAACTATACATCTTCGTTTTGCTTGTAGTTACAATGCTGCTTTACTAAGATCGTTTTTGTAGTCAAAACATAGTCACAAAACATATTTATAAACACCACTTACTGTATAAGACTGATCATTCCAAACATCGTAAATCACTGGCATTTCTTCCTACACAGTGCTACTTGAGGAAAGGTCACACTACTCTTTTTAGATATAAATTTGTAAAATCAAATGACTTAAATTCACCTTCCCGAGAAAATAAGAATGTTAAAAATAGTTTCAGAATCGGTATAACTCACTTAGGTCTCAGAAAAATCTATGACTGGCAAAGATATCTACAATTTGATACTATACTCAATAATCTCATTAAGACCAAAGGAATCTTCATGGATACTGAAATTAAACTTGTACATTGGTCTGAAAGATAAAGATTACCTTGAATTTTTAAAGATTTTTTCAATTATTTTTTAACAGAAAATGCATATACCTTCTAAAAATATTGTAGTTACAGGCTAAGTATTGACATCTGAAGAAAAAAATGCTAAAATCAAAAGCATGCAACATTGATACCAAATTTTAGCTGCAGACATTTTTAATTGAAAATTGACTCAAAGGATAGTACAAAAGAGTTTCTTCTCCCTAAAGGGATTTTCAGATGCAGGCACTGGAATAATAAGGGGATCTTCTGCAATATGAGCATCACAATATGCCAATAAATCTGCTGCAGCCTTGGACACCTAATAGAAGAGAAGAGAGAGCTACTGTAACAATTCTCAACCGATCAGCATTGCACAAATATTCTTCATAAAACATATGGTAATGGAGGCTAGAATAAAGCAGAAGGAGATTGTTTTATCCTTTAAATCACTAGAGACCACAACTTTGAATTTGCTTTTACTAGTCCTAGTAATCCTTATATATGTTTAATTTAACATAGTGACATGAGATGGTATCAATTTATATGATTCCTGTTCAGCTGTTCCTCTCCATCAGAAGGATGGTCAGGAGCATATACCCATTAAAATATGTACATGCTAACTGCCCATAAGCAATAGGGATTCTCCTTGAAGCGTGTGTTTCTGTGGAGGCCGCCTGCTTCAGCTCTTACTGCCCGTCACTAGTTGTAAGGTTTTCCACAAACACTTTCTCTACCCTTTGCTCCTCTGGATGCAAAACAAACAGACAAACAAAAAGTTCTTTACGTGCATGACCATGGGATTAGAAAGAAATAATAAATCAGGAGCAAAACTTTAAGCTAAATATTTAAGCTAAATTTAAGCTAAATATTGCTCTTTTCAAGACAGACTATCTTCTGCTTAGTAAGTTACTTTAAGTAGTACGTCATTCATAGCATTAATTTCAACTTAAACATTACCTCAACATTTTTATGCTTGTAAAATGAACAATTCTAAAGTCTCCAAATTCAGAACGTTAATTTATGCTTACTGAAAAGTCCTACAGAAATGTAACAGTGTGTTGGCATACAAGATATTTTGCATGAAATGAAAACATGAAATATTGAACCATTTCAGCTGCAACTGAGACCTTGTAACCTTTACAGCTTTGTGCCACAAGAATATTGGTGATACTAGGGCCATCATAACGTATTTATTTTTTCAAGAATTTAGAATATATATATGAAACATTTTCCCTCTGCTCAGTTAGCAAGATATTTACAGCCATCTGTATCTCTCTGTTTTGTTTAATTATTGTGTTTTCAATATTATTACAGTTGAGAAAATGAGATAGGAAATCTTTACCAAAAAAAACAGTCTTTTCTCGGAGCACCAAGACGGCTTCTCCTGAGCCAAGCACTGAGCTCAGCATGTTTGCACAACTATAGGGAACAGGAAAAACAAATGGGATTTCTGGTACTTTTTTTCTAGCAGGTGTGTCACTGCTGTTAGCTTTAGCTTCCCCACACCCTGCTTGCTTTGGCATGAGTCCAGCCTGTAGTAGGATTCAGATTAGACCTATGAAGTCAATTCAATGGGTGCTGGATCAGGATTTGCATGAAATTTTAAATAACTTCTGGAAGAAAATAACTAACTATTTTTAAACATTCATTAAAACACGCCTTTGTAGAATTTTTAAACCTTTAAAGTACCCATGGTTGACACCCCAGTATAGATTATCCTCCTAGCAGGGGAAGCAAGAGTGTTTAGGTTACTTAAAATTAGTTTCCCTTTGAATTAGCCTGTAAGACAGAAGGGTGGGCAGAGACACTACCTGTGAACAACAGATTGCTGGGCCAATGCACAGAAGAAGACTGAGCACTAAAGTGAGCAAATCAATAGAGATATTCAGAAGGACCAGTGCTTCTGAAAAGAAAAGCAGGTCAAACAAAAATGTGTGGAAAATGACAGACTTCAAAGTACAAAGAAAGGATTGTTACTATTTTAAGACATACTTCAATTAGCTACTTGCTAAGTAATGAGAAAAGAAGGAGGTTTAAGGCATGAGGGCAGTGTCTAGAACAGAGGCAGAACTGTAATGAACACATGGAAAACTTAGGAATCCCTTCATACTCCGAATTTGCACTTAAATCTACTTGTGAATTTTTAAAAGGCGGATTCTCCAAAGAAAAGAAAATTCTTATCAAGCCCCTAAAAGATCAAAAGACAGAAAACACACTTTGCTAATGACCTATGCTGTACCTCAGTAAAGTATAAACTAGCATAGAATGCATTCACTGGAGAGGTTAGCATGTTTCCAGTCATGTTAGGAGGAACGTATCACCACAGCATTTTGGGGATGTATTTTCAAGTAATGACAAACACCGGTACATTCACAATTACTTAACATACACATTTTCACTTTTCTCTTGTCCTTCAAATTCAGCTGTGTGTCTCAAAGCAAGGCAGTTCTATCATCTAATTAATTTATTAGCTGGTCCTGAACTTTTGCCTTCAAAAGAGCAAGTCAAACTCAGAGCCACAGGTGCCCATAAAAAGCTCAGTGACATTTTCAATGCTGTATCATAATAAATGTTACTGCCATAAAACCCAACGCACTGCTAGTCTAATTCCCTGGGTCCCAGAGACAAGAGTTTACTAAAGATGCCCAGCACATTTAATCTTCACTTATTAAGCTAATGGATAACTTCCTTTTATTCATGAAACCAACAATCTTTTTAAGTAGATTGACTCTACAGGAGCAGAGGACCAACACTGGACTTCAACAGACTGACCTTTGCCTAACCGTCTTGTTTGATCCAAATTTGGATGAACATCAGCTCAAGTGTATTGCTTTTCATTCGATGGAAGAGAAGTACAATTTCGATCATCAGTCTTAGAAGGGATAAACCCAGTAATATAGTTTTCTGTTTCTCTACATCTTACTGTGCTTTGACATCATATCACTAGCAAAATCACAACATAAATTTTTGTATCTAACTTGTCCTCTAATGATAGTAGGAATGCCAGGAAGAAGAGCAAGCACCTTCTTCATCATCACAGTGCTTAATCCACAAACCAGTTTGCTTCCAGATAAGCCACAGTACGATTTAGTAGAGAACAAACCTGCAACACAGAACTGAGGAACATGATCACATTTGAGCACATTGACACAAACTAAACCTGTACTAGGCCATGTATTTTAATCCTGCAAAAAATAAAAGGTTTGGAGAGGAGGTAGCCTCCCATTGGGTTACAGTGGTTATAAACCTGAATTATGGCCATTTCTTCACTTAAATCGGAGTAGCTCGGGCTTGTGCAGGGGAATGATGATCATTTACTATGGGGAGTTAAGTTAGCTCATCACGTTCCTGTGGCTGTGAGCACTCTTGGCAAAATTAGAACCCAGGCGAAAAAAAACCAAGCAAAATACAACGTTGCCTCCAGGAAGTTTCCTGCTCAGAAGAAGAGCGGTGGGAGACCTCTGCACTGAGCACTGCGTGAAGGCTACAGCAGAGCCGGCTGCTGTAGCGTGCGGCAGCACACAGAGCTTGCCTAATGGCCAACGCTGGGGTTTGCGACTATACAAGGTAACGTGCTGAGCATCACATTTGTGTCACAGAGGATCTTAAATGAAAGTCACTCTACCAGAGCTTTCACTCATCTTTAGGTTTATTTGTAGCTGAATGTTTCTGGACAGTTTCAGAATAGCTTTTATAAAGAATTAAAATAAACACGTGCAATTTGAATATTCAAATGAAGCTAACACATATATGATTGCAGCTCTCCTACGCAATACGGCTTGGTCTGCAGATACAAATTAATTTATACATATTGCAGAAGTGGCTAAAGGAAAAAAATTAGACTCCAGTTTGATGAATTCTAACAGAAAGTTAGCATTTCGTTTAAAAAAATCTTTTAAAGTACATAGATAGAGGGGATGGAGTATACAGGTATCACACCAATCTCACATTTTATACCATTATTTTTCTTCTGTGCGGTGAAAAATACACCTGGTTGTCAAATTACCAAAAGGAAAAAAAAGCTCAAAACACTCAACCCTGATGCTTTAAAAGAATTAGTTTCAGAAGGACCGTGGAATTTTACCATTGTATTTCAGAATAACAGAGGTGATAAATGCAGCCAAAGTTAGAACATAATCCTGTTAGCTGCTCTAATAATTATAAGCTTCAATGACAGGGCAAAATGCTACAATTACTATGTCATCTGTCTTGTCACGGATTGTGACTAATTACGACTTCCGCTGCGACACCCACTCTGCTTATCCTTTACATCTAAAACAAAGAGATTCGTACACATTTATTGGCAATCTCAGCACTTATCTCCCAACACTATTCAGAACCAGTTAGGAATATTTTCTACCTTTTTAAGAAAAAAGAAAATGGAATAATAACCGATACACCAAGATTCTTAAACGTCAGAGCGCTCCTTGTTTTTTTGCTTGCAAAGAAAAGATTAAATAGTGTTTTATTCCGGGGACAACTGTGATAAAGCACCAAAGTTATCTTTTGCTTTCTCAACTTCACTGCTAGCATCTTTGGAAGACGTTACTCTACTAGTCATGAGGACACTGTTCATCTGACGTTTCCTAGCTTGGAATCTGCACCTCCTGCTTTCTACATACTTTTGATCATAATTCTAGCTTTTCCTTCTGCAGGGAAGTAAAGCATCGATCTTCTAGGATTCTTGCAGTTTATAAAAACCTACCACAGTAACACTCCTTCCAACTACCAATCAGTACACCAGTAACCTCATCGTTCCCTTTTAACTTGTCTCATTTCTGTCACACCTCAACAGTGAGTTGTCTTTGTGGAACCTCAAAACACTGTACTGCTTGCTGCTCTGACTGGTTATAGGACTTAATTTTTAAATCAGTTGAAAAATCCAAAACACAGCAGGGAACAGGGAACTATCAACATATTTCTAACTACAAGATTTTAATTGAGCAGACCCAACTCTTGCTGGTTACAGCAGCTACTGTGCATGGAAAACAAAGTGCTTCTGTAGTAGAAAAATGAGCTGGAACTTCTGATTTCCCTAGTCAATAACACAGGCACCTTTTAAACGTTAACAATGTGGTCTTGTCTATTATGGGAATAACAACTTGGCTATAGCTACTTGCAAAACAGTGTTTAATTAAATTATTTGGAAAGCACTAATCTTTTGCTAAATGTCTAACTAGTTTAAGCAGATGCAAAACACCAGGAAAAAAAAAAAAAAAGAAATAACTTGACTTCTCTACCTTTACAGTTATGCTCTGAGAACTCACAATCTCCTGTTGAAACCACTGGGAAATCTCTTGTTAAAATGTGGCTCTACCAAAACACACCCTTAACTGTTTCAAGATTAAAAGGGAGTAAAAAGGCCAATCAACCTCTTCTCACAATCCCTCATATATTTGTTCAAAGACATTTTAGAAATCGAGACATAGATATTTTGCAAATTGTATTTGGTTTGTGTTATTATAGAAACTCTCAGAATACTTAAACATACCAGATTTTCTTTTGATGACTTTTTGGTCCCAAGCTGTTCTGAAAGGTGAAATAATTGTACTTTCAAGCTATCTGGTTTTTTTTAGGTCTGCCACACTTGCTAATAACTGCTTTCTTTTTAATTAAGCTAACTGTAAAAATAACTCACGTCTTTCTTACAAATGTAATTAAGAATGTTATACATCTAACTAATGAAGCTATCGGCATAACCGAACTAATGATGTGGTACGTGAAAGCTACCACTGATTATATAAAAGCAAGTTTGAGACAATCTACCAAGTGTCAGCAGTTTCAAATTCCAATAAACTGGGACACATTTTTCCAACCCTTTCCTCCACCACTCATGCATACCCATTCCTTCTTGTCAGCTCTGTCGTTGGTGCAGCTGCAATATGACCTGAATCAGAGGACTAACCCCACTGAAAAGTTAGACATTCCCTTACTGAAGGAAATGAAATAGAAATATAGGAATAGAAATACCTGTCTCCGTGGACAGGCATCTATTACATGATGAATCTGTCAAGACACTACATAAGCTAGAAACTAAAGTTTTGCAAAATCAGTGGTCTTACAAGACTTTGCTAAAAGCTGCAACAAAATGGAGCAATTAAAATCTTGATTTCCATACAGCAAGATAGACTATTCATGTGAATTGCACTAATATTTCTGAATTATAAATTCTATCTTTCTTTTTATTTAGTGACTTTATGATCAGATACTATTTTAAATTCACAATTCTATACTATTGCCCCCATCCTGACTACATGCAGAATTTCAGCATACAGGATGGATGGAAAAACAGACTGAGGGAAGAGTACATGAATAATTTAATACACAATATTTCTAAATTGTCTTACTGAGTTTGTAAACCTGTTATAAATAGCTACATTTGTAACAACTCAGTTACTGTTGTTTATGGAAAACTGGATTATATAAATACAGTCCTTTTTCTAGTCTTTCCATCTCTAACTCTTCTTACTTGTAGAGGCTGAATATTCCATCCAAATAATTATTTCCTATGTTCAGAGGCAGAGAAAGAGAGAAAGCGTGCAAAAGAGAAGAGCATTGCTTTCTTAAAATTTTCTATGATGTTTTTAGGTTTTAAGTGCTTGATTTATTCACAAAATTTTAGCTTAGTGGAAGGCAGAATGACAGGCAAGAATAATCCACAGGCTTTTCTGGTTACAAATGTTGAAAACCTCTGTTTAATAGTGCCTTCAATTAAAATACTCAATCCACATACATTTAGAGGCAGGATAAAGCCAAGACTTCACATACAAGAAGTCATCATAACTAAACACTGCAATCATACATATTTTTTGTGCAATGGTGTCTGTGCTAAAACAAAACCTAAGCAAATCAGCTCATCATTATTCAAAAGCATTACAACACCTTAAAGCCTTATTTTCCTGTTCTTAAAGGAGAAGAACCGAGAAACCTTGGCTGCATTTATGCTCAGCTACAGGTGACAAAGAACACCCGTGCATCTGCCAGCTGCTATTAAATATGTCACAAAATACCACTTTTGACAGATGTAAAAGGCACTCAAATACAGAAGTAGACTGGAAGCCAGCCTTTGAAGTCACTTCACCAGATCTAAGCAGTCATTACGTAACTAATTCACAGTGCTGAATATTGTCTTATAGCTCAACACAGATTTTTGTTTTCGGCTGATCAACTCTTCCTGCAATATTAAAGAGAGGCTATACCACAAACTAGTAAGTGAGTTCAAAATACCAACAATAAGTTTAAGTTTACCTTTATTCTATCCATGTATGCTTCCATTTTTAATTGCTCCACGGCTTTTCTGGCTTGAGATATATTGGTTGTACTGTTTGACACTAGTTCCTTCATTTTGATTTCCCTAGAAGAGACAAAGTTGAGACAATTTAAAAGTACAGGTAGCAAATTCAGCAATCAGTGAGAGGGCAGTTATCGGGAAATCTAAGCAACCCTCACCCATCACATTGACACTGCCAGGCCGTAGGTCACAAACACAAACTGGACACCATTTATTTCTGTTCTCTTGGTCAATAACACCTTATTGCATTACCTATTTGCGTCTTCCACTGCCAGGATTCAATCTGAATGCTGCAAACAACGCGCAAATGCAGAGTATGTGGCCATTATTTCAGTGTAGAAATGGTTGCTCTGGTTCAGGCTGCCAATGCAGAACAGCTGTTCACAAATAGACCGTGCAGCCCTTACGCAGTTTGGCTCCGTACTCCAGTCACACCCAGTAACATCAAAACACGTTCAGAAATATGCGCAATGGAAACGAATGCCACGCTGCTCTCAGCAAATATCAGAAAGAGAGACATATTAAGATACTGAATGAGTCAAGATTCTGACTATAGATTTAAGGAGTTTAGAAATGAAGTAACAGATTAAGAAGAAATAACGCAGTGGTTTCCAACTTTTTGCTTTGACATCCCCAGTGAAGTCTAAAGATGACTAAAAACCAGACCAGTATACTATACAGCACAGGAATGCATTATTTTTTAAGAGAGCTGCAGCTCTTGGGAAGGGACATCTAGTCAAGGTATGTCAGTGTTTGGTTTCCTTGCATTGCTACTCCTACAGGGCTTGAGGGTAAGTCAACTCCTTGTTATGCAGTCCTCAGCATTGTTAACAGATAAGTTCAAATGACTTCATTCAAACCTTGAATAAAACTGCAACATATACGCCCTAGGTGGTCTGCACGTTAGGAGACCTCATGCTAACACCATTATGCAGTGCTGGTCCAGCACAAGTAACAGTGACTATTTTGAAATCATTGGAATTTGGTTTAAATCCACAGATAAAGAAAGATAAGACAGGATACAGATGACCTAGACAGGTCCTGGACTAGTTATACTACCTAGTAAGACCAGATGCCGAGGTTTCGATCGGCCAAAACACGTGGCTCTGGTCCTGGGTATCTGGTATGCCACAAGGGCCACGTGAAGCAAGATTAGTCTAGCACTGAGCATTAGAAACCAATACAAGGTTAGGAAATGTAAAGGACACGGGATGTGAGAAACAGATGGGACACAGGAGAAACCACACAAGAGAAGGCATTTTGTTTTGGTATCAAAAAGAGTTTTAGGCTCAGGTCTTTGAAAATGAATGCTTCCAGCTTATTTCTGGACAAGAAGTAAACAGCTAGAACTAAACAAATTCCCTTTCTGGAACCTCAGTAGCTTACCTAATCCAGTCACTGGGGTATAAGATACAAACAAGAAATTCAGTAGGACATGGGAAAAGCTCTCTGGGGGAAAAAAAAACCTTGGGGAAAAAAAAAAAAAAAAAAAAAAAAAAAGGCATATATAATGTCTTAAGCATGTTAGAGTCAATAGAAGTACACAATCCAGAGCACAAAAAGGATGGAGGAATAAATTTTTAACTGCTTTTATTTCACAAAACACAGATGTTCAAAGACAAGGCAAAGATAGCTCCTTCTTTCTAAAGCTGGTAACCTGTGCTGTAAAACAGGACGGTAGAATACAAGTATGATGGTGAACCATACTCAACACTTATTTGAAGAAGCAAAACAATCTTTTTCAGCACTTGATTAAGTCCAGGCAGGGGAACTGCTACCTTAAAATACATCAACTATGCCAAATAAAAGAAAAGCTTTAATATACGCCAAGACAAAAGGGTTTCTGTACGAGTGCGTCATTTGAATGGAACACAAGTTTTCCCCTTGCGTGCTCTCTGACTAATTAAAATCACGTCCGAACAGAGAAGCTGGTTGTTGGGGGTTTTTTTGTCTTGGTCTTTGTTTACAATCTTTTAACTCATATTCCTCACAAAGCACAGGATTAAATACATGTGGAACTGTCTTTGCACACAATGTCACGTACGTTACAAAAACCCTACAAGCAACCAATAGCCTCCAGACAAATTTCAGATGGGTTTTGACTTGCGGTGGACATGCAGAATGAATATGAGGCATTCACAAGAACAGGAGGTTCTGAATTACAGCTCATGTCTGGACTTTTTGTTCTACCCAACCCCCTAGCCTTTAAGTCTTGACCTATCCATAAAGATAAGAACAAACACATTTATCTTTGTTTACAAAATGATACCCTCCCAAGTATGAAACATGTAAATTTTGTTATCTCTACAGCTAGACTGCTAATGACCACAGAGCCAAAAAAGCCAAAGCCAAATGAAGTCACAGAAACGTTTCTACACTTGCCAAAGCCCAAGTCCAGAGGCAAATTAGAAATCTAATTTTGAATAATACATTTAAATTAAACAACTGAAACTCCATAAATACAGTCCAGAGAATTCCAGATCTCCCAAGCTTTTCTGGCAATCCATTCACTCAAACCATAAAAGTTATAAACACTAGAGTTAGACAATTTGAACTGTCACCGGATGCATCGAAATTGGCAAGAACACAGTTTCTAGTACTTCCAGCTAATTTTTATGAATCTACGAAGTAAGAGACTGAGTTAAGACCACAATAGAATTTTGAAAAGGCTATTAGGCACAAAAATGTTTTTAAAAAATCCAAACCACGTTTGCAAAATAATGCCACAAACATAGTATGTCCTTACCTATATTCTGAAACAGCAAATGGGGAAAAATTTAGAAAAAGAAAATACGTTATCTTCTGTGGTGAACGAGTTCATGATATCAGAAAACAATCGGAATAAGAATTCAGTGACTCCCCGGCGAGGAGGCTG
>VWZK01015394.1:0-122871 GCA_013396935.1 Baryphthengus martii | reverse complement strand
TTTTTTTTCCCTTAGTGTTGGTAAAAATGTGTATATTCTAAAAGTTGGGAAATGATCACATAATTGAAAGCTGTGTTTTAATTCCTGGCATGAGTATTCAAATATAAATTACAACATATTAAAAAGAAATCATAGAGCACTGAATAAATAACTTCATTTTGTGCCCCTGAGGTGTGAATTTGTACTGCTGTGCTGTGTATCCTATTCAATAAAACGATGTCCATAGAGTCCTTTTGTTTCTCTTCTTTTTAGATATTGTTTAATGATAAGAAAGTTGTTCCAGACATTTCCAACAATGGTATCCGGATAACCAGTTCTGGCATTTATATCATAGTTGAAATACCTGAATTAGATGTTTATGTCTCCTACAGTCGACTTGCATTTTATGTAAAACTCCCTTATGAAAAATTTTATAAGAATACCATGGGACTGTGTGGTGAGTGTCCTCATAAGCTGACAGTAATGAATGCAATAAAATTTCCTCCTTTATTCTCTCATCCTATTTTAAACATCTCTAAATACTTACAACTCCACTGATTTCTATTTTTTGCAAATTTTAGTAATTCATACCTATTTGATGGAAAAACTATCAGGAGGCAGTGTTTTAAGTCACTTCCTGTAATTGTGGTCACAGTCTGTTGGTGGATGGAGATAGGCCCTTTCTGAACCCTTCCTCTTGATCATATCTACTCAGTATGACATCTGGAGAGATCTGTCCTAGACAGCCATCTCATTTCCTTTAGCTCCCAGATCTACATCAACCAACATGTCAACTCTGATTTTCATGAGTAACTGGCAAACTATTTCTTCTAGCCTTCTCTTCCTACTAGCAGTTCTTGTGAACTCATCCAGGATCCCATATATTGTTACTTTCCCACAAGGAGGAGAACTTCCCTCTGGCTTTTCTCTAAAAGTTGCTTCATCAAGCATCAACTGTCCTCGAATTGTCATTTTGCTTTTATATTGCTACCAGGTACCTGCACCAACCAGAAGTCTGACGATGCTATGAAGAAGAGTGGTGAAGTTATCGAGTCCTTCAAAGAAATGGCATTAGATTGGAAAGTCCCAGATCCTACTAACAGATACTGTAATCCAGGTGTCTCAGAACCAGTTGAGATCAAGTATCATCAGCACTGTGAACCTTCCAATCTATGTAAAATCATCTGGTAAGACAAGTCCCAAAAGTGCCAGAAAAATAAGTCCACAAGATATTTTTGTACTTTACTACATGACTTAAGTGAACTGCTCACAGAACATGATGAAAATGTGAAGACTAGCACACCTTGAAAAACTGAGCAGTGAACTGATGCGTGAATGTTCCTGAAGTTGACAGATAGTGTCTGCTGCTTGGCACTTCCTCTGCCTGTCTGTTCTGGAGAAGCTCTGGATAAAAAAAAACACAGTCAGAATATAATAAGCAAATACATGTGTTTGTTTTTTAAATAATTTTGTAGTTTAAAACAGGATTGTCAAACATGCTGACATAAAAATATCAATATATAGAATTATAGCTGTGAACGGTGCAGGAAACTTTTCTTTTCATCTTTGCATCAGTCCAACATAAAACCACTTCCTTTCAAAGCATTGTAATGAGTGGGAGGCAAAGCTCATTCTTAATTAAGCTGTGTAGGTGTGTTGCCTATCAGAGCAATATGTAGTTATTGTCTTTACCTTGAGGCTTTCTCTGGGTGTGAGTGGATTTGGTTCTGAGTTGAATTCTTCCTTCGAAGTAGCCCAAGGAAGTGAAACGACATGACTGTCTTCCTTGCTTTATGCAGGAATCTGACCGAGTGCCACGGTGTGGTCCCCCCTCAGCCCTACTACGAGGCGTGCGTGGCCAGCGGGTGCTCAGAGCAGCGTCCCAGCACCGAGTGCCAAAGCATGCAGACATACGCGGCCTTGTGCGGGCTCCACGGGGTCTGTGTGGACTGGAGGAAGCAAGCGAAGGGGCAGTGTGGTAAGCCTGGGAAAAGACCTTCTGGTGGTGAGGCAACTCCAGTCTGTCCTGTCCTCACCTACATGCCTGTTTGTATTCCTCCACATCAGGCTTCCTTCATTCCTGAGCTGCTCTGGAACTGTGAACAAGCAGGAAAAAAATCAAAGAGGTTGTTTCAGTCCAGAACTGTTGCAAAACCAGTGAGAAATAGGCTTCAGCCTGCAGAAAAGAAGGCTCCAGGGAGACCTTATTGCAGCATTCTAGTACTTAAAGGAGACCTATCAGAAAGATGCAAACAGACTTTTTAGCAGAGCCTGTTGTGATAAAACCATCACAAGGCGTGAAGGTTTTAAACTAAAAGAGGGGAGATTTAGACTAGATAGAAGGAAGAAATTTTTTACACTAAGGGTAGTGAAACACTGGCCCAGGTTGCTCGGAGAGGTGATTGATGCCCCATCCTTGTAACCATTCCATCTCATAACGGATAGGGCTCTGAGCAAGTTGCTCTGATTGCAGATGTCCCTGCTCTCTGCAAGTGGGGTGGATTAGATGACACTGAAAGGTCCCTCCCAACTCAAACCATTCTATGACCGTCTCTCCTGAGCAGCTCAGCTGAGGAGCCTTGTGTGTCACCTAGAGCTTCATCACTAGATGGCAAAACACAACTTCTCTTTGTGTGCTTTGCTCTGCTCAGAGGGACCCAGTGATTCAGGGGTAAGCACTACTAGTGCTGTCTCAAGCACCCTGCTGAATCCATCTATTCCCTCTTGCTGAAGCTTCAGAGATCTCCCCACTGGACAGCAGCCTGGGCTGTGCAGACATGTGGGGCTGTCTGTGGTTCATCTGTTGTGCAATGAAGGGTACACACGGGTTTGGATTTTCTAACCTCTGTGTTGTCATGCTCCACAGAGCCCAACTGTGCACAGGATCAGGTGTACAAACCATGTGGGGAAGCAAAAAGAAACACTTGCTTCAGCAGGTGGGTCATTTCCTAAGGCACTTTCCACATTCGTAACTGGAAAATAGCCAAGGAACCCTGGAAGTCCAAATTTCTCTGGGATTTAGATGTCTGACTGGCCTGGGGCACATTTCTGTCTCTCATTTGTTCCTTTTTATATTCTGCAGAGAAGTCATTACGGACACACTCCCCTCCAAAAATAGCACACCAGTGTTCATTGAGGGATGCTACTGTCCTGATGGAAAAATTCTGCTGAACGATCATGACAGCATTTGTGTTTCTGTCTGTGGTAAGAAATAATGTAAATGATGTGATGGTATGGGGGGAGAAAAACCTGAATAGAAGTGCACATTAACTGGGATGCTCTGGATACAGAGGGAATGGGGGAGAGTGATACTGACCCTTTCTAGTTAGGCTGGAAATGTTTCAGATCGGCAGTTTCTAACTGCTCTCGTGCAGAAAGTGCAACTTGCAAAGGAACAGAAAGGAGGTTTTTTAAGATGTTTTGGGTACACAGCCTGTGACTGCACTCTACATCTTTCTTTCCCTTTGTGGCTGTTTCTCAGATTTCAAGGTCTTCATTCTATTCCTATCCTTCTGCTTCTGTTGTTTTCTCTGTTTCAGTTATCATTAAAAGAATCTGTAATTCATTTTATAGGTTGCATTGCACAAGATGGATCACTGAAACAGGTAAGAAAAAGGAAAATACTGAAATACTGTCTTTATACTACAGCTGGGTGCTGTGGCCTCCTTTAGAAATGATCACATGAGTCTTTTCTTGTATTTCTGAGCTTAAATACCAGTGAACTGCAATGACAGTGGGAAATAAAATGGCAGATTTTATTAACTCCAGAACTTCATGAATCACTTGAGATACAGAAGCAGAAATAGCAGTTTGTGGGAATCACTGTTTCCTATTAGAACTTCCAGGCTCGCCTTCTGGAAATACATAAACCTGTTAAGGAAAGTGGTAGATAATAGCATATTTCCTTTCTGTTCTCTCTGGGATTTGAACTCTGATTTTCCTGCATAATAAATTACACCAACTCAGCCCTACACTGTCTTGCAGCAGACATTCATTAATATAATGCTTCTAGTTTTTGCTCTCTGTACTACCATCCCTCTTGTTTTCACAGCCAAGAGAGGCTTGGGAGCACAACTGCCAATACTGTGCTTGTGATGAAGCAACCTTGAATATCTCTTGCTTCCCCCACCCTTGTGACAAATCTCCACTTACCAACTGCACTAAAAAGGGCTTTGTACGTAAAATAAAACCACGTCTGGATGACCCATGCTGCACAGAGACAGTCTGTGGTGAGTAGATAATTCAGATGTCAGACTCTAGTCTCATTTGCCTCTAGCAGCTGCCCTCAAATGAGATCTGGCACACACAGGTACCAGATTAAAATAACCACACTTTTTATTTTCTTCCATCTACATGCTGCGAGCTCTTGCTGGCAGAAGAGACCTCCTCTGCTCCAGCTTGTATTCTAAACTAGTGCCATGACCTGCTAGATACTTATGCTAGAAAATCTCTCATGGATCATTTGGACCACCAGGTGCTTCACAGGATCCTCTGGTTCTTGTCCTTTCTGAGATGCGAGGATGATCCTTGCAGAGACATCAATCCAGTAAGGGAAAATGTGCTCATCTTCCTGGCTCCCCCAAGGAGAGGTTCTTGACATATGTTTGTCGTCACCTTTCCATTTACATCCTCTGAGTCCCAAATTTTCACCACAGCACAGGAGCTCTTCATCAGCCTGGCCATTTCCAGCACCTATAGGAAGATGCAGTACAGGGGATCCTGGCAATGGTGGTAGAATGTTTTTCTGTTTTTCATCCCTTCCTGCCACCAGATGGAGATCCATTAGGCAACTTGGATGCCTTGAGGGAGCAGTGGGCATTATCAGTGTTTTGTCTTGCATGTCCCAACCTTTGTATGTTTGGCTGTCATCCATTACCTCTTCCTTTCTTATTTTTTTTTTCTTTTTTTCACTCTCTGACTGATTTACCTTTACCCAAAGTTGTTCCTCTGTCATTTCTCTGAGATGAGGTTGTTTAGTTTTTTTAGACTTGACATCAAGTGAGGGAAGAGAAGCAGGAACAAGGACCAGAAGTGTACATCCAGGAAAGAGCTTTACAGTATTGCAAGCTTAGAGATACTTCACCTGAATATGCCCCCAAACTCCAGAAATATGTGATTTAAGAATCATCTATTTCTACCTGATTTATTGGATGTTCATGCTTTATCTGGAAGTAATAGTGCTGAGTGGGATGTTTTGGCTTATTTTATCTCTGTTGTCTGTTGCAGAATGCGATATAAAAACCTGCATTATCAACAAAACAGCATGTGACTTGGGCTTCCAACCAGTGGTTGCTCTATCTGAGGATGGTTGTTGTCCTATTTTCTCCTGTAGTAAGTACTATGTTTCCTTAATGTGTTTTATCTATTCAAAGACTGTTCCATCTTTTTCTAAATGAGGCAAAATCATAAGCAGTAATCTCTTCCCTTCCCTCTCAGCCTCTACAATTGGTGGTTTGGGTATTTTTGGAGGTGGAGTAACTGGTGAAGTTTCTCTGTCGCTAGTGTTCAGTGACTGTAAGTTATTGATCAGGTAGAGAATGTCAGTTACGTTGAACCCACCCAGAAGCTCTGCTGCCAAATTGTATTTCCAGATTCATGTACCTGACCAAATTTCCCATTGACTCTGTTACTAGCAAGGTGGTTAACAATAAATCTCAATTAATTTCAAGTATGGGAAAAAAAAGTGAGGTACAGTGATTTTTCCATATGGAGAATACCAGGATATCAAATCACACCCTACTTTAAGCATAACTTCTGAGCAGATGTTACATGTGGGCTTCCAAACAGCAATTAGTATCAAGTACTGGTTACTTTTTCCCCTCTTTTGTGCAGTCTTTTAAGACTAGTGATTAAACTCAGGTCTACTCTTTATCTCCTCTAAATGACTCACAGTTTGGAGGTTAATACATAAACTATTCACATAATTCCTAGCTCATCCTTTAAATTTTATTTTTTCTTACAGTACCAAAAGGTGTATGTGTTTCTGAAGGAGTTGAATTTAAGGTAGGTCTTCTTCCAGACAGTTCTTTTCATAGGTTAATGCTGCCTAAGTCAGGATTTTCTGAAGTTATTATTGTCAACACGCACTTAAAAAGCAGAATTCGAGCAACCTATAATTTTTCTTGCCAGTAGTCTTATGCACAGCTGAAAATCTTACCGAGTAGGTAACTCCAGAGACCAAGAGCTTGCTTACTATATGAGATCTTACCTATGTTTTAGAGACAAGAAGTCAGAATTGTGAATGAATGCAAATTTTAAATCTCATTGGATGTTGTAAGATTAATTACTAGGTCAAACTGAGTGAAAATCAATGCATGGAATTTATGAGATAACATACTAACTCATTTAATGTGATTGATGCACTTGGGACTGTCAGTGGAGTATTCATTTTGTATTGCTGACAGTGTGAGTGTTTAGAGAACTGGAGGTATGCATTTCAGAAAGTTCTTCAAAAACTAAATTCCAAGCATAAGCATTCCTTTTTGATAGTTCAGGTGCTGTACATTTATTCTAGAACACACTGAATTCCTGCCCTGGTCTGTCTCCTCTCTCCTCTGTATTTCCAGCCTGGGGCAATAGTGCCCAAAAGCTCTTGTGAGGACTGTGTGTGCACAGATGAGCAGGACACTGCAACCAAGACCAACCGCATCCAGTGTGTTCCAGTGAAATGCCAAACCACCTGCCAGCAGGTCAGCCTCCCCAGCCACAAACAATGACTGTGGGGCGGATGTGCTGTGAAACTTGGATAGTAGAACTGCTTCCTCACTGGCAGACAGCAGGATGTCACCTTCTGTTACATTTTTTGTAAAGTCCTTTTTCAGGTGCTGGTTATTTTGGCTCTAGCAAATTTAAGAGCTCACCCTTGAAAAGATGCCCTGAGGAAAAATAATTACAAACCTGTTAAAGAGAAGTCTCACTGCTGAAAGACAATGTTTGTGCCCTCCTGTTGGTGTTGCTCATTGTCAGCTCAAAAACTAAGATTGTTAAGAAACCGCACAGTGATTTATGTTTCCAATCACTTCTCAGCACTCATGAGCTGAAAGACTGCACAACAAACTGTTCAGCCTGTTACTAAATGTAAGCAAAGAGTGATTTCTTCTCCATTCTTGCCCAGATAAGGCCAGATCCACCACCAATTCTAAAAAATAGGTAAAACCATTATCCTTCATCCTAAAGTCAGCCACATCCACACCCACCAATGGCCCAATGGCTAGCTAAAACACAGGGGAGGAAATAACTCATCTGTGATTTTCACATGCCCTTCAACAGCAATTCTTGTGGATAATTATTGATATGATTATACCAAGCACTGCTGGCAGATTGTGCAAGGAATCATATGCTGAATTAATTCATTTGAGTTAAGATTAAAAGGAAGACAGAGGAAGGTGATGTTACAGTAGGGGTCTGCTACAGGCCACCTGACCGTCAGAACCAAGTAGATGAGGCCCTCCATAGGCAGATAGAAGTGGCTTTGTGTTCACAGACCCTGGTCCTCGTGGGGGATTTCAGCCACCCTGACATCTGCTGGAGGGGCAATACAGCAAGGCACCAACAATCCAGGATGTTCCTGGAATGCATAGATGACAATTTCCTTCTCCAAATGGTAAAGGAACTGACAAGAAAAGGTGTTATACTGGCCTTGTTCTCATCAACAGGTAAGGGCCGGTGTCCAACGTGAGGCTCAGGGATGACCTTGGTGGCCATGATCATGAAGCAGTAGAATTTAAGATCCTCAGAGCATCTAGGAAGACATATTCCAAGCTTATGACCCTGGACTTTAGGTGTGCAGACTTCGGTGGCTTCNATGGGATACACCCACAGGTCCTGAGGGAACTGGCAGATGAGGTTACTAGACCACTCTCAATTATATTCCAAAAGTCATGGTAGTCCAGTGAAGTCCCCACTGACCGGAAAGGAGGAAACATAACCCCCATTTTCAAAAAGGGAAAAAACGATGACCCAGGGAACTATAGGCCAGTTAGTCTCACCTCCATGCCTGGTAAGATCATGGAGCAGATCCTCCTGGAGGCACTGCTGAGGCAGAAGAATAATGAAGAAGTGATTAGGTACAATCAACATGGCTTCACCAAGGGCAAATCACGCCTGACAAACCTGGTGGCCTTCTATGAAAAGGTCACAATGTCAATGGAAAAGAGAAGAGCAATTGACGTCATTTACCTGGACCTGAACAAAGCTTTCCACAATGTCCCGCACAACATCCTGGTCTCCAAGATGGTAAAACATGGGTTTGATGGATGGACCACTCAGTGGATAAAGAAATGGCTCGATGGCCACACTCCAGTTGTCAATGGGTCCATGTCCAAGCGGAGGCCAGTGACAAGTGGAGTCCCTCAAGGATCAGCACTGGGACCGGTCTTGTTTAACATCTTCGTCAGCAACATGGACAGTGGCATTGAGTGCACCCTCAGCAAGTCTGCTGATGACACCAAGCTGTGTGGGGCAGCTGACATGCTGGAGAGAAGGGATGCCATTCAGAGGGACCTTGACAGGCTGGAGAGGTGGGCCATGTCAACCTCAAGATATTCAGCAAGACCAAGTGCAAGGTCCTGCACCTGAGTCGGGGCAATCCCAAGCACTGATATAGGCTGGACAGTGACTGACTTGAGAGCAGCCCTGAAGAGAAGGACTTGGAGGTGCTGGTTGACAAGAAGTTCAACACGAGCCATCAGCGCACTCTTGCAGTTCAGGAAGCTAACCATATCCTGGGCTGCGTCAAGAGAAACATGGCCAGCAGGTTGTGGGAGGTGATTCTGTCCCTCTACTCCACTCTTGTGAGACCCCCACCTGGAGTACTGCATCCAGCTCTGGAGTCCTTATTACAAGGAGGATACGGACATGCTGGAACGTGTCCAGAGAAGGGCCACAAGGATGATCAGAGGGCTGGAGTACCTCTCCTATGAGGACAGACTGAGAGAGTTGTGATTGTTCAGTCTGGAGAAGAGAAGACTCTGAGGAGACCTTATTGTGGCCTTCCAGCACCTGAAGGGGGCCTACGGGAAAGCTGGGGAGGGACTTTTTACAAGGGCATGTGGAGATAAGGCAAGGGGCAATGGTTTTAAACTAACGCATGGTAGATTTACATTAGAAATTCTTACTCTGAGGGTGGTGGGACACTGGAACAGGTTGCCCAGAGAGGTGGTGGAAGCCCCTGTAAGTTTTTTACAGCCAGGTTGGATGGGGCTCTGGTCTAGTGGGAGGTGTTCCTGCCCATGGCAGGGCTGTTGGAACTCGATGATCTTCAAGGTCCCTTCCAACCCTGATGATTCTATGATTCTATGACTGATTTGTGTATTAGCCAATGACAGAGTCCTCATGGTAGCTGAAGTGCCCAGAAGTCACTATTCAATAAGAGAAGGAAGTTGTCAGTTTTGATTCTCAAGCTTAAAGTGATTTCTACAAAAAAAAAAACAAAAAAACAAACAAAACACAACCAGAAATGAAACCAGAAGATTGGCTCATTTCCTCTGGCATCTCCAGTTTGGCTTTGATCCAAAAGTGCTTCATGACCAAGAAATCAGGTAACATGACTAAATAGAAAATTTACTCTCACAGGGTTTCCGCTATGTAGAAGAGGAGGGTCAGTGCTGCAGCCAGTGTCAGCAAGTGGCATGCGTGGCAAATTTTCCATCTGGCAATGTGACCATTGAGGTAAGCGCTCCCTTGCTCTCACACAAGGATGAATCCTCAAAAAGATCTCAGCATTCTTTGGATCAGAGTAATAGATTTTGAGGCTGGGAAGCCCTCTAGGAGATTTTAAAATGTCTCTATTTCCAAAGTGGAGGTAGATGTTTGTACAGCTGCTCTGTGCCGTGTGCATCTCACAGGCACCTCTGTGTTGAATACTACACATCTCTGGCAGGAATGGAAATGATGTTACCTCCCCCCTCCCCCGACATGCAACAGAGAGAAGGGATTTGAAGGGGATGAGGACGACGTGCACTACTGCTTTTGCAGAGGCACTTGAGCTGGCTTCACATCAGACTGCTCTGATCTGGAAATAGTGATATTACCTTGCCCTGAAGATACAGGGCTAAATACTAGGTCTGAATCTGCCGAGGTAGAAATCAAATGGCATAGCTGCTGTAGCGTGGTGTGACTTCGTAACACACCCAGATAATGTGTCATGTCTTCCGGCTAAGGACTAAGCTTCAGGCTAGCTATTTGAGTTCCTTACAGCCTGTTATACCTATGAACAGGTAATGACACTGCCTCAACCACTGACTAGTTTCTTATATGCTATTGTTTCTCCGGAAGCTCTTGGGTTCTGCACCTTTTCTATTTCATCATTTGTTCCTTGATAATTTATCTTGCAAGCCAACTTCTCCTGTGCCAATATACAATTTTTATGTTTCTATGAGGAGGCTTTGCATTTATCCATTAACCTTTGTTATGAAGACTTTTCTCCTCATTCACACTTTTTGCTTTTTTTTCATCTATTAAAAAAAGAAACCTGTTGAAATCCTTTGCAAAAATTGTTTTTCTTTTGTGTAGGCTACTAGTGGGTGATCACGGTTCATAATATACGGATGTGAGTTTCAGACGTCTCAGCACTTTCAGAGTGATAGGAACAACTCAAGCTCTCTGCCAGTTCATTGACTCTTTTACTTGTGCATTATTCTATTTTTGTTGCTATCCTATATTGTATCGAGTTTGCTTTTTTTTCCTGTTTTTATTCAGGTTGGAAAGAACTATAAAGCTCCGCATGATAACTGTACTCACTACACGTGCACTGAATCAGCAGGCCACTTTTCCTTGACTAGTACAGTAAAGGTCTGCCTACCATTTGAAGAATCAAACTGTGTCCCAGTAAGTATTTTAGAGCCAGGAAATGTGATTTTTTTAGCTCTGAATGGAGTG
The DNA here is from genome assembly GCA_013396935.1 of Baryphthengus martii. Classification (NCBI taxonomy): domain Eukaryota; kingdom Metazoa; phylum Chordata; class Aves; order Coraciiformes; family Momotidae; genus Baryphthengus; species Baryphthengus martii. The sequence goes on along the minus strand of VWZK01015394.1, from coordinate 112,014 downwards.
TTTCATGCAAGGAAAACAAAATTGTTTGCAAACAACCCACACATTTTACCTGTGGAATAAGCACTAGAACCTGAAAGAGAAGAGTGTGGGGTGATAAAAAAAGTGGACTTTTTAATTACTTGAGGAATATCAGTGTTATGAAATGCAGTTGAGCAAATGGTAACTCACTAAGGACGCCTGGGGAACCAGTGAACATGGTGTCTTCTGATGTGTGGTGCATCACTACGCAAAGAAGTGGTACATGAACGAGCAAGGAGTATTATTCATGCCCTGCTGTCAGCATTTAGTGACTTCCAATAACTTTCAGAAGCGTTGTGAGGCTTTGTAGAGGATCTAAAATTCAAAGCAGGGACAAAGACTGCCAGTGGTTTGAATCAGCTTTGGAGTAAGTTCTGCGCAGGCTGGGCTCTTCAATTCCAGGATCAACTGTCAGTCTTTTGGGCTGGCTTTTTTGTGCTGACTGCAATAGGACCTACATAAGGTCAGGCACGTGTTACATCGTACCTGGTTTGTGAGAAGATAGGGAATTTTAAGAAAATTCATTCCCTTCCTTGCTGGGTTTTCTTTTAAGCTATTTTATATATAATTGAAACACAAATAGGTCTGATGAGGAATCTGTGTTGGTTAGAGATGAAGGAATATGCCCGAACTCTCATTGTTTCTACAGGCTGCTTAGTAATACGTGTACCTGAACTGTTCTGGTTATGTTTGCTTTCAATACAGGGAACAGTTGATGTGACTTCAGATGGCTGTTGTAAGACATGTGAGTGCATTAAATCACTGATTCCCTATTCCAGTACTGTTACATTGTCCCCTGTTTGTAGATGTGTTTCTGCATGCACTGAGAGGCTGCAGTATCCACAGACTGGAAGAGTGTTCTCACAGCAGCAGACCTAGTTTGTACCTCATAGCTGAGGCTAAAAATCTGCCTTATTCTTCCAATGGGGACACTAAAATTCTTCAGTCTTCATTTCTGTCTTTTTAAATAACTGAAATACCGTTAGTTTGAACTATACTCCTGATAAGAAAGTTCATAGAAAATATGCTCTATATTCTTCCATCTGGAAATTGAACATAAAAAAAGGTCTTTTTTCTATAGCATCCACCTAGAACTCACAGGTTGTTATAGAGTAAAAAATGTCATTTATAGCAATTTTTAATAAATCAAACCCTTCGTATCTCCTTTAGCTCTTGGTTCAACAGCATCTTTACATGAACTTACATAAGTCTTCATTTAAGCTAGTCCACAAATAGGAAAGATCTTTGACCATCAGAAAGTTGTTTTGCTGAATTAGTGCCTCTTTGCATTTTCATTTGGTTTGTTTTTTTGGTTTTATTTTGGTTATGCATTTGAACTGTAAAATGTTTTAGTAGGATGATCTACCCTCAGTTTCCTAGTAAACACTTTTCAAAACATTTACCACCCAGTCTGAAGTAGTCTAAAAGACGTGTTGTACACAGGTATTGACCTGCCACATAAATGCAAACGCAATGTGAAAGAGCAGTACATCATCCACAACAACTGCAAGTCAGCTGCTCCAGTTCCAGTGCCATTTTGCGAAGGGACATGCAGCACATATTCTGTGTAAGCAGGAAACAACCTCTCTGTCCTGTTCTCCCCCACATCCCGTCCCATCTTCCTGGGTCCTTGCTGTCAATGGGCTGCAGCTCTCTGTCCCTTTCCTGCTGCTTAAATGGACCTGCTTGGGAAATTAGGTGTGCATATCAATAGAAGTCATTAGCACTGTGACTAAATGTCTTTAGGGTGACAGAAGCACCTTATCTTAGGAAAATAAGTTGCTTTGAAAAGACATCAGCTAAACTTATTAACTATCTGTTCTTAAACAAGTCCTTATATGGTTTTTGAGCAGCTCTGATGTTTAGGGGAGTTTTTTCCTGCTCTTCGGTCTCTGCATGGATTGTTCATTTCTGTCTTGCCAGAATGAGCCAGATCCAAAATCCACTGAAGTTACTGGGATTTTCCCCACTGGTGTCAGACGATCTGGCCCTGCATGGCTAATAGCACCCTGAGGAAAAACCGTTATGAATAAGCAGAAAAATAGATAGGAAATTTTCCTTCTCTGTGCCTAAGAAGTACCTTCATTAGGAATAGCAAATACAGATCAGTTTGGGAAAACAAAAGGCTGCAGATTGATGTGCAAATCTCATTTCTATAGGTATTCCTTTGAGGCCAGTGAAATGGAACACAAATGCATCTGCTGCCATGAAAAAAAGAGTCACAAAGCAAAGGTGGAACTGGTTTGCTCTGAGCATAAGACAGTCCAGTTCACATACGTGCACGTAGATGAATGTGGATGTGTGGAAACAAAATGCCCAACGAGAAGAACATGAGCCTAAACTAAAAGAAACGCTTCAGCTCCTGTTTAGTGCTTCCCTAGCAAGTGAGTAGTTTAGAAAGTGGCTGTGAGTAACCTTCAAATGACCATACTTCTCTCATGTATTTTTTCCTTCTGGTATTATATGCAGTTATGGAAATTAGTTAAAGATTTTACTCTAAATGTTTGTAGAATAAACTGCATTGCAAAGATGCCTTGTTCTTTTATTTCAGTGATGCTGCTAAGAGGGCAAGATAGCTAACATCTTTAAACCCATAGTGCTGTATAAAGCCAGGTTATTATAAGACCCTTTAGAATCAGCTGATGCCTTTCAAAAGTCCTCCATGAAGAAAGTGCGCATTGTAAAAACATAACCACACGCATCCCTTTGTTTCCCTTAGAAGGGAAACAACAACCCTTTCCACAGCTGCAGATCAGTCAGAGAGGCAGGACTCATCTCAGGACTCCCCTGTGGTCCTGAACCTACTTTGGCTGTGACTCTTGAGTCATGCACTGGAGGAAAACAAGGTGTCCTTTTCCCTCTGCACAGAAAGCACTACATCAGGAGTGTAAAAACATGTTCTACATACACACACAATGACCGTGTTTGTACTCTTATTGTTTGTCCTTATCTCAATGGTGGTTTTTATTATTTGCCAAAATTACGCTCTGAGATGTGTGTCAAGTGAGAGTCTGATGTTCAGTCTTGCTACTGGTTACATAACTATGGTTTGTGTTATAAACAACTGACTCCCAGCTAGCATATCCAATGCTACTGTGGAAGTATCTTATGTGGTCAGAGATCAGAATGGTCCAACAACTTCAGAGTATGTAAGGAAGGCAGATACTTCTGCTAATTGAGCAATTTGGTCTTTTGTGACCAGAAAGAGAACTGAAGACTGTGACTTTCTCAGAGTGCTGTGTCCTGCAGCTTTCTGCAAGGGGAATTGTTTTGAAGGGAATGCTTTTGAACTGACCAAGTTGCTATGAAGTGCATTAATATTTCACTTTGCACCTTCAAATGCTGCAGTTATTGAGCCTCAAGTAACCTCTGATTTAATTATTTTTTTCATAATAAATCATTTCAGCTGATATCAGGTTACTTACATGTGCACGGTTTCATTATGGTGTTACTGATCTTAAAAATGGGTGAAACTTGACTTTAAATAGGTATAGGAGCTGAACAGTACATGTTTTTCTGTGCTCTCATCTGAGTCTCATGCTTATTGGGTCATCGCTGTGATGCAGTAGGGCATCCGAGATGGCAACCTCTGAAAGGTTCAGCTAGGATTGTTTTAACTAACCCATTCTCCGGTCCCTTTCTGGAATCATTTGTCTCAGCCTAAGACTGATGTAAGAGCCCCTGAGAAATTACCAGTCTCTTAGCACTAGTATTTTGAGAGCTAGGTTGGCTGGCATAGACAGCTGAAGTCGGAGGAGGTAAATTCCACCCTTTGTTTTAATTCTTTTTCCCTATAAACAATAAAAGCAATGCTGGGTGTACCAAACGTTCAGTGTGAAAAGGTACACTGAGTTATCTTTGAGAAATACGGACAATATAATATCCAGCAAGGTACTTGTGCTGAAATATTGAATTACAGAATCATAGAATATCTCGAGTTAGAAGGGACCCATAAGGATCATCGAACCGACCCTAACTCTTGCATTCCCAACTTCATCACTAGTCAAGTTTACTTGATTATAAATGATAGCATTATACCAAAACCGGCTTCTTTACCTGGTGTGCAAAATCCAATCCATACACATAGAGAAGATATCAAGTTTATTACAATCTTGCACAGAATTGGGTGCTAGCAGGCTAATGCTAGGAAAACTAGCACACCATAGTGATGTGACAGAGAATATTTATACACTGGAGGTTGAGATGAAATTACATCGTGTCCATTGTCCCTGCTTGGTCCAGGGGCTAAAAATCGAGAAGGAGTGGTTTGCTTAGCAGTTTGCTGACTTCACGACCCCTTAAAGCAATGTCCTCCAGAGGGGCCTTCCTCCTCTTCTTGTCCCTGTGATACCTTGTTAATCCATGCTGAAGCAGGAGAGAATATTTCCTATAGTTATCTACGCGGTTATAGACACGTCCTACAGTGCAGCCAGTCTATTAGCCCAGTAATTATCACCCCAAGTACAGGCATTCTGAGTCCTGTTCAACAATAGGAATCTCTAAATAATTCGGTTGGCTGTCAATGCAATGCAGCTCCCTTGGAAGGTGTGTGTTGCAGTTGCTTGACAGTGAGGCTCATGTACAATTTCACATTAGCACCAAAAATGTTCTAACTGATAAAAAATCAGGAGCATGCATGTTTTTAAAATGCAAGGACAGCAACAAAAACAAACAAAACCCCACAACCAATCAAACGAAAGACATTCCTTTCTTCCCTCCTTGCCTTTCCCTGGGGGGAAGAAATCATTCTTGAGTGCCTTTGTCATCAGAGGAGTAAACAGGCTGTAAGCAGTCAGATACACACTCATGTAAACACTGCAAATCCATCATTCTCAGCAGGATGGCTTTACGAGAACATGATCAGAAACCTCCCCCATCACCGCATTGTCTTCAGGTAAGACAAGGGCATAAAACACAATCTAATCTTGCTGACCGTACTTAGATTTGTGTTCTCCTGTGTGTTTTAGTGATGATGAGACTTCATACAGAACTTGAGAATGGCAATAAACTAAAGGTGTACTTTCCTGTTGATTTTTGTCATTCATTTTGATTTTCAAGCAAGTGAAATGCTGGAACTTAAGGTGTATATGTTCCCATGTTCAGAGTGCCTCTGAACAGAGGATCATGTGAAACCTCACATGCTTCTTCTCCATTCCCAGTTACACCTGACATTTACTCTAACTGGCCTGTGCAATATTACTTACAGATCTGATGGCTGAGTATTAAAGTGAACTCATTGGTCCTCTGTTTACAGGTTCAGAGTCCTATTTGGCTGAGATGCAGCCAACAAGACAAAGCCTCGTTAATGAGAACTTTCAGCTTCCTTATCTCAGAGACAGCCAATAGATCAAACATTTTGCCCTATCAAATGCACAAAAGAAAATCAGTCTGAAAGCTGCTTGGTCTTGAGAAAACATTTCACTGGTGATACAAACTTCAGAGCTTCCAAACCCCCTTTCTTTCTAACGTTCCTCACAGAGGCAAGAGGCTAAGTGCAGCTGGGTAAGCTCCATGTTTCCTGCAAGTGAGGTTTAAGAAAGGAATACAAGTAAGGGATATAAGGGAATACAAGTAAGGAATATCAATCCTTTCACTGGAAGCAAATAGATAAAATATCCACTTGCAAGCTGGACTTTCTTGCTGAGTGGGTCTATGTCTGCATATAGCAGCATTGCTGCTTGCACGGCACAAGCTGGACCGCAGCTCAAGTCCCTGTGTCCTTCTTTAGGCTGCTGTGACCAATCCCCCACCAGAACTGGAAAAAGGCAAACACAGAGGGTCTTCCAGGAAAAGCTTCCCTATTAACACTTGCCCATGATCTTACTGATGCTTGCTGCTGGGTGCTTCTCGTGTGTGCACGGTTAAGCCCTCATCTGTAACCCCAGGCCACCTCTTCCAGTTAGTGACTAATTTCTGCTAGTCAAACATTCCCCTGGTGTAACTCTAGAAAAATCAGTGGCATTGCTCCAAGTACTGTTTCTTCCTTTTGTGTGTATTCTTTACACCAGCATCCACTTCAATAGGGTAACCCTAGGGTAACCAGCATTGGGCTGAGCCAGTTGGGCCAGGGATCAGCTGGTTACAACCTGAGGCCATTCTTTTCTTATCATGTGAGGATGATACTCCCACTCACTGAACAGTTCTGAGGCAACAACATATCAGGAAGTACTCTCTCATATTGCTAAAATAAATATTTGCTGGAGATACTGCCTTGTGTCAGCCGAACAAGTCCTAAGGCACTTTGTCACGTCACTGGTATCTCTGAGTCGAGGTTGCCATTATGACACGAACTCTGACTTGCCCGTTGGTTTGTGACTGGAAAGGTCAGTTCCCAACACTACTTTGATGTAATATAGCTAAATTTTTCCTTGGCATTTGTTACCAGTTTTTGATGTTTGCAATGAGGAAAAGAAAATGAAAGCTATGCTCCAGATATTTATTTGGAGAATGGCACTGTTCTTTTTCAAACTTTTCCACTGAGCAGATCCCCTGGCTGTGGAATTGGACTTCTAATGTTATCTACAGTGTGCTGTATCAATATCAATCTATTCTGCTATCTTAGGATCTCCAGCTGAAAACAAAGGCTGTGAAGTCTTAAGTGCCCTCAATACAGAAGCGATTGTTTAAAAGAATGCTGCACCTATTTTGTTTCAGTGTACAGGCTTAATAATTAGAAAGTTGCGATGTAAACATGAAAAAAATTATCTAAATATCACTTAGGAAAGTTATCTGGCCAGTAATGAATCAAAAAGAAAGTAATCCGGCAAATCCAATTGATCATCTTTCAGGTAAAGGGGGATAGCAAGCACTGAGTGCTATGCCTGACTCTTCTACAGATTCGTGTGCTCACCTACATAGTCTTGGCTTTGTTTCTATTTCCTTTCTGATCTAAGATAAGGATAAAGCTATGTCCTTGTTTCTTTTACCTGACTGTAACATTTAAGTTCATAAAGCCTTTTTGCTGTAGTATGTAACGTGGTATTTGCAAACCTGAAGCTGCTACACTTGCTTTTGTCAGGCATTCCAAACATCCCTTAGGAGAAAGAGCCGTGACAATTTTCCAAAGACACCAAGACAAAGGTATCAGTTGTGAAAATCTTTCTGGTTTTTACACTTCAAAACATCTGATTATCAGTATCTTTAGGGCAACAATGGAGTCTCAGTTTACTTTGTACAAGGCCATTCTCACATTCATTTAATGCTTTGACAACCTCAATCCCTCTGTCAGAAAAGCAACCCCATTTGGAGGCTTGCCCAGGCAACTGGCTTTGTGTCAACAGCAGACCAGGGTTTGATCATGAAGCTATACAGACGTAATTTCTTACGTGCCTTATTTTTCTCTAGGTGTGAACACCAACTTTTCACCCACAGTCTCCAAGGCAGTTCAGTTGATACTTGCTGGCTTTAATTTAGTGGTTTTTGTAATTCAAAGGGAATCTCTCCAGTGACTTCATGTAACTGTAGGCTGATGCTTCTGTTTATAGATAACACTGTTCCACTCGAGCTTACTTTCTGTTAAGACCTGTTTCTAAAACACCCTTCTTGTTGGAAAGAAAATTATTTAGCTACTGTTACTCCAGAGGATCCAATCCAGTGAGGTGTCCCATTAGTAAGAGAGAAGAAATCAAGGAGGACTGTGTGGGTAGACTCTGGTCCATCCCAGCTACCTAAAAAAAAATGTATGTACAAATTAGGACTTGAGACACTGTAATTCTTCTGTGCAGTTACTGAGAATTGCTATGCATCTTACCTGAGAGCAAAACTGTCTTCTGGAAATGCCCTCACCTCTTACGCTTTTAACTTCATGGGTAGTCTAAGGTATCTCACCTAAATCTTTCAAAGAAATGCAAGAAGTTGATCCCAAATGTCAATTTTATATACCTGTAACAAGAAGTGACAGATATTTACTGATAATCCTGCCAACCCTATTTCCTGCCTTGAACATCTCAACTATCCTCAAGACTTTGGCATGACCTATAATAGAACGAGGTGTAATTGGTACCAAAACTAGCTAGTAGCTATCTCCAGCAATTAAGGTAGCCTTTTGGGCCAAAGTGCTGTTTGGAAGATTCCCTGCCCTGGGGTTTGTCTTTGAGATCAGGTCAGCTTGCATAAACTGCTTCTATGGTCTGTAAGCAGTCATGCACTAGATCTGCAACAGGCTCTTTGGGGTTTCCACATCATCCCTCTGCAAAAGAACAACCTGATACTTGAGTATCTGGCTAGGAGATGACAACTAATGTGACTACCATATGTGGGACAAGCACAGTAATTTTTTGTCCCATGGTCAGCTTCCTTGCTTCCTTTATTGGAAGAATCGTGGCTGCCACTCCTTGCAGATGTCCTGGCCACCCCTGACTAACCAGATCCAATTGTTTGGAAAAATACCCCGCTGGTCTTTCCCTGCTTTCTTATTGTTGAAGCAAACTCCCTTCAGGGTTTTCCAGTCTCCAGTCCTCTAGTTCCTTTGGTAGTTAGTTGCACAATGTAGTGGGACTGTTCTTGAATTCTTGTGGCAACATTGTCCAGGTAAACTGGATTTTTTTGGCCTGTGTGAGAAGTTTTCCACTCAAAGGCAAATATTGTTTGGCTTTCTGGACTAACAGGTATGCAGACAAAGGCATCCTTAACATCTAGTACTGAAAACCACTTTCGGCTGTCATCCAGAACAGTTAAAAGAGTATGAGGATTTGCTACAACTGGATGAAGGTCCTGTTAACTTATGTATAGCGCTTAAATCCTGTACTATTCTGTAACTCCCATTGGGCTTCTGAACAGATAATATAGGAGTATTAAAAGAAGATTCACATTCTACCAGGAGACCGCATCTAAGAAATCTGTCTATTAACTCCTGTAACGTTTCTTTAGCTGGCCTAGGAATTGGGTATTATTTTGATCTTACGGGTCTGGATCCAGGCTTCAATTTAATTGCTACTGGGTGTGCTTTTCTCGGATATTCTTGGAATCTGGGCTGCCCATACTTCAGGGTTTACTTCTTTTTCCACTCCTGGAGGCACAGTAACATAAAAACTCTGGCCTCATCCCAGTTTATTTCAGGTACTTCTACTGATATTTCTCCCCTTTCAAATGAAATTCGTGCATTCAATTTTCCAAACATGTCCCTTCCCAACAAATTCATGGGGCAGTCCAGGACATACAGGAGTTGATGCATCACCCATTGTTACCTACTCATAATTTCAGAGGCTCTAAAACCAATTTTGTCCCAGTAGCATCAACAACAGTGATCTTGGTTTTACTGAGTGCTCCTTTACGTATGTTAAGTACTGAATCTGAATTGATACTGCAGCCCCAGTATCAATTAAAAAAATCTGCTTTCTCATTCCCCCCACACATTGGTCCTCCTCAATCTTCAGCCTCATCCCCAGCCATAATCAACTTCATAGCCCACAGGGTGGGGTCTAACTCTTTCTGAGGGCATGTTCCCTTTCAATGCCCTCCTTCTCTACAACTAGCATATTGATCAGCTGTGAGCAGGGACCCTTTGAAAGGGGTGCTTGTCCTGTCTTGAAGTTTTATGGTAAAGTATCCTCACTGTCCCCTTCCTCTCGGCTTTCCCCTTCCCCGCAGGGCTTGTTTCAGTGCGGCTAAGTGATGGCCTTCCCTCCGATTCTCTCTCTCTTGACTTGTTTTACTTCCTTTACCTTCTCTTTATTGCTATATACTGTCCAAGATACTTTCAACATTTTATTTAAATTCCTAGAATCCTCCCCTTGTAACTTTAGCAATTTTCTCCTAATATCAGATGCAGATTGTCCCATAAAGATCAGTGCCAACTGTATTTTGCCCTTTTGTTTTTCAGGATCAAGGTTACTGTATTCTGGGGCAGTTGTTTTCAGTCTTTCCAAAAAGGCAGAAGAGGATTTCTGTGGTTCTTGTATTTCATATTTTTTAGAAGAATTTATTGCCTTTGACATCACATGTCTTACCCCATGTATGGTCCAATTTTGATATTTTCAAAGGGCTGCCCTATCATTTTGATTATTAGGGTCACATTGTGGCTTTATCACCAGGAAGTTTGTATATACTGTCCCTTGTAATTTCCCTCTCGAATCAAACCTTCCACCAATCTCCGAGCCATATCTGTTACCATTTGTTTATCTGTACTGTCTAATAAAGCATATAAAATCACCTGGATTTTTTTCCAGTCTGGATCTTGGATCCTAACGACATTCTCAGCTGTCTTTGCCATTCTCTCAGCATCTTCCCTGTTACTCCCAGACATCTCTTTCCATGTGCGGAGTTCAATAATTGAGAAAGGAACTTGGAACAATTAATGGCCCGTTTGTTCCTGCAGCCTCCCTTAGTGGGGCAAGTAACCTGTCCCTATGTCTTTGTCTTTGGGTGGAAGTACCCTGAGCTGAGCTAGTGCTCATCACCACACTTTCCGTCTTGTACTTTCCTTCTATCCCTTCTTCCTTTTCCCTCACGTCTTGTCCCAGTCCTGCATTCCCTGCTGCCACCCCTCTCCCCCGCAGTGGTAGCTCTCAAGCTCAACAATAAATCTATATCCTCTGATTCATTCTCCTCCTGCAAGGTTCCCTTTGTATGTTTAACACATCTCTTGCCTATACTACAAGCAGAGCTGCACCTCCTTAACGCGCTGTTCCCCTGACCCTTCCTATCCCTTTCTAAAATCATCACAACCGGGTCAGATACAAAATAAGTTGTAAAACAGTACTGTAATTTGTAGTTTTATTCCTTGGCCATTTTTCTTGTTCCTCCAGAGTATACAATGGCCACCAATCATTACAATACTGTATTAATTGTTTCTTCGTCAGAGAGTAACCCCCAACTTGTTTCCAGTGTTTCAAAATGCATCCTAGAGGGAAGCGTTTCAGAATCCCCCCTTCCTTGGAGGTGACATTTCCCACTATCACAGAGCCTCAAAATGCACACACAGACACAATCTCAAAGCCACCACAAATACCCAAACGTCCCAATTCACAGGGTTTCACAAGCATACTGTAGGACACATCCTGATGGGCTGTGATTGTCCAGAATCGATTGTAATCCAATACAATAACTGACAGACACCTAACACAAAATTACAATAAGCAACTTAACAATCCATCACAAAATAACACAATAACAGTACACAAAACAATAACCCCATGCAAAGTGAAACAAAACTACAAACAATCCAAAGGGGCCTTGAACCGCTACGCTAATTTCAGTGGGACTCAAACACACAACCCTTAAAATCTGGGCATTCTACTGACTTTTGCCAGATAGAATTATATCCTCTCCCTTAGGTACCTTTATAGCCCAGCCTTTTTGGTCCGGATCTATTGGCTCAACCCAGCGAAATTTTCGTCATGACTTACAGGCAAGCTCTCCTCCTGTTTTCCCCTTTATAATTCCCCTTATGAAAAGAAATGCCTTTACCTTTTCCAGAGGTCTTGCTGTGAACTCTTCAGTCCAGGGATCGAAGTTTCTCCCCTAGAATCCCTCAGTGTTGGCTGGAGGTCTTGCGATCCCACAGAACCATCAAGATTCAAAAGTAATGTTCCATTTGGGTCGCCAAAAACTGTAACCAAAACTCCGGTAAATTAAGAACTCTCTAACACTCACTTTGGCACTAGAAAGCATGCATTTCTTTATAGCAGCACCAGATGCACTGTGCATACCGTATCTGGCACCCATTCAAGCTGATATCCCCCCTTTACGTACATAGGCATTAGTTTTCCTGGAAAGATTATACATATTCATTCTATTTCCAGGAACTAATTATTCTATATGCATAGTTATTAGGCATGTGGTCTGGATCTGCGAGGGGCTTCCTTGGGGGTCTTAGGTGGTCTCTGGTGGTCCCTAGTGGCTGATGGAGAGATCTCTTTTAGTGCACTTTCCATGAACTTTGAGGCTTTCTTCCATATAAGGTTGTATCTTAGCCCATCTCCCTCTGTAGGACCCTTTTAAACCATCTGCTAATCTCTGCACTCCTCCAGGGTGCCAGCCACAGTTATTTCCTTGATTGTTCTTATCCGAGGTACCACACTACATGTGTCTTCTCCAGGATGTGCCAGTATCCTTGCTTGCATTCCTGCCTGAGGCCCCTTACAGCATTTCTCTCCTTGGTAGATAACGTAATGGCTTCAGACTGGAAAAGGATAGATTTATATTAGAAATTAGGAAGAAGTTCTTCAATCTGAGGGTGGTGGGACACTGGAACGGGTTACCCAGGGAAACTGCGGATACTCCATCACCAGGTGTGTTCAAGAGCAGGTTGGATGTGGCTTTGAGCAACCTATTCTAGTGGGAAGTGTCCCTGCCCATGGCAGGAGGGTTAGAACTAGATGATCTTCCAACCCAAACCATTTTATGATTCTGTGATGACTCCAGCAAACCAAACAGATCTTAAAATTGAACTCAGCAGGCAAGGAGTTTGCTGCCATTCCTGTCTGTTTTATCTATAAATTAGATTCAACTTTATTTCTGAAGGCCATGGAGGAAGTGCATAAATCCTTTTGTGTTCAAGATCTAAAATGTTTTTTTCCATGTCACCATCTTTCCCGACACTGCTATTCTGAGACAGCCACGAAGCCCGTCCTTTGCAACTCCTTTACAGCAGCTTGCTTTCACTTCTTCACATATCCAGGCATTTTTATATATTAATTGATCCATATCCTGTAATGCCATAAAAGGCGGTTTAAAACCAGAGTTTAATCTGACCCTCAGTGGGCATTGTTCTATAAACAAAAGGCTTCCAAAGTGCAGTGTAGTCACACCAGCTGCTACTTTATGATCTAGAATTTTTTCCCTCAGGGCTATTTCTCTCAAGGACCACAGCAAATACCTTTATATCACCAAATACCCCGATTTACTTCTAGCTTGCCCGCTTACACTTTCTCTTCACTCTTCGTTATATTCTCTGGATTTTTCAGATGCAGTCACTTCATGTTAGGCATGGAAAAGTTCTCCTGGGTACATGACATATGCTATAAATCCATCTTTCTTCACTGTCGCCCCAGGAAACTGTTCAGGAACTGATACAATTCCTCACACCCTTCCTAAATAATTAGTTTGGGTAGTCCTTCAGACAATATGCATAGCCTACAATGGTTGCTCTGCAATGGTGAAGTGCCTGCCTGGAGGCTGTTTGCTGAGAACCAGTATAGCCCCTGTGGCACCAATGTGGATACTTGTTCTTCTCCATAACCAAATAAAGTATGCTGGACATCTTGCTAAAGACATATGTGTCTTTCCAGCAGCAAGCGTTTGACTGGTGACATTTTTGTATCCTATGTCATGCTGCTCAGACTAGATTATAATAATGACCCTTACAGACTTTGTAAAAGGAAGAGCAATTTCAAAGCACATTCTCACCCTACAGCCATACTTTCATAACTGGGTAATTGAGTATTCCATTACTGGTCATGCAAAGATTTCTGGCAGAAACAGAAGCTATGCCTGTTAATTCACCTTTCCATCAAGCTCAATGACTTGAAAAAACATCTGAAAAAAACCCCTCAAGTTAAAAACCCGAAGTTTTCTCAGCAGTCTCATATGTTGCTTTCAGAGCAAAGCTTGAGAGTCCACTTGATTTCTCTGACGTTTTTATTAATAACTGATGAATTAAGCTCCTTGCTTTCTGATGTTGATATTTTCACTGCAGAATAAGACTTCACAGGAGTTTCTTTGCATCCTGGACATAAGTGTTTACCATCATGTCTTAGGTCTACTTGACTGATATTTGTCCTGTGATAGCATGGCATTCCTGGGAACAAAATTGTTTATTCTATAAAAACCCTAAAGAAATTAGTCATTATTTCATTTGATGAACATTTCTGCATCACTGTGTAATATCATGCTTTCTTGTAGACCCAGGGGGATTCCATGATATGGTTACATTTTACTGGTACTGAATCACTTTGCATTCTCTGGTTACTATTGGCTTTGGGCATGATTCTCTTCCAAGCTCTAGATTATAAATCTGGGACCATTCAGGAATCATATTTTCTTCCCTTTTTTTTTTTAAGTCACAGCTTTTTATCACAGCTTTAAAATGGAAGTACATTTTTAGTTTTTATTGCCCTCATAAGGTGGGCTACCTTGCCTGTGAAATATTTCCCTAAGAAAACAATAAATAACAAGGTTTTTCATTATCAACAGCAAAGAGGAATAGTTTGTACATGGAGCTTGTAAAACACTGCTGACTCTATTTGAACAAAATAGCCCGCTAATAAGGCATACAAGGGATTATTGGCAATTAAGAACTGTTTCTCCTTGTTCCCGCTGTGAAAACAACGGAGCAAACATTGAAATATGTCATCTTTGTTGCCAGTGGATTCTGACTGGACAAGCAGTCCTGCTCTGTCTGCATGGGTTTCTTCGGAGGAAATACAAATCAGCTACGTGTTCAGCCTGCACTACAGCTGGAGATGTGAGATGGGTTAGCACTGTCTCGTAGAGTGCAATCTGTGCTCACACAAGCAGAATCTGAAGTGAGAGAAAACCCCAAGTTCTCTGGGAAAAACCCAACCTGTTATTCCACACAAGCTGACATGGAAAGTGTTGTTACGATGTGATAGCAACATGGTGTGACAGGTTCACCAGTCAGCCAGTTCACTGAAGTGGAATTATTTTTAAAATAGAAAGGACCCTCCCATGCCAAAAATACAACAGATACTTTCAACTCCTACAGCTGGATTTTACTAAAGTATTAAATAATAATCTATAACAGGATGACTCTTAGCAGAGGAATGACAGAGCTGTTGGATGAATCTGATTACAGAAGGTTTATCTTTGGTCTTCTATCAGCTGTTCATGAAGAGTGGCTCCTTTTTTCCCGGTCCAGACCCTGCGAGCACCACTGGAATTGCCAGGCCTCGTCAGCGTGCCTGGAAAGCCTCCTTGTCTCTCTGACCTCTCAAGTTTGGCTTTGAGTCTGCTCTCAGCTGCAGAAAGCCCCTGCTCTTTCTTTCCCTGCCAGCACTCCTGTTGCAGGCACATCCCATATCTTTCACAACCTGTCTAGATCCATTTGCCCTCCCAAATTGTCCCCCAGCTAAGCTTGTGCAGTTAGTTACTTCCTTGAGAGGGTCTGCTTCAGGAAGCAGCAAGTATTGAGCGATCCCCAGTACCAATCCAGGCAGGGGGTTGAAGGAGTTGAGAGCAGCCCTTCAGAGAAGGATTTGGGAGTAGTGGGGGGTGAGTTGGAGATGAGCCAGCACCATGTGCTTGCAGCCCAGAAGCCAAGGGCACCCTGGGCTGCACCCCCAGCACCACGGGCAGCAGGTTGAGGGGATTCTGCCCCTCTGCTCCACTCTGGGGAAATCCCCCCTGCAGTGCTGGGTCCAGCTCCAGAGTCCTCAGCACAGGAGAGACATGGACATGTTGGAGCTGGACCGGAGGAAGCCACAAAGGTCATCCAAGGGCTGGAACCCCTCTGCTATGAGGACTGGCTGAAAGAGTTGGGGTTGTTCAGCCTGCAGAAGAGAAGGTTCCAGGGAGACCTTACAGTGACATTTCAATATATAAAAGGGGCTTATAAGAAAGACTTTTTTTACCATGATCTGTAGTGACATGACAAGGGACAACAGTTTTAAACTGAAAGAGGGTAGGTTTAGATTGGATATAAGGAAGAAAATTTTTTGTGATAATAGTGGTGAGACATTGGGACAGGTTTCCCAGGGAAGTTGTGGATGTCCCATCACTGGCAGTGTTCAAAGTCAGATTGAATAGGGCTTTGAGCAATCTGACATAGCAAAAGGTGCCCCTGCAGGGGTGTTGGAGTAAGTGATCTTTGAAGATCCCTTCAAACCCAAACCACTCCATGAATCTACGATTTTAAGTGTTCTTCCCTACAGAGACACACTCTAAAACAGTTACTTTTACCAAACTGAAAATCAGTAATGATTACTCTGGGGGCTTCTATTTTCAGTCACCACAAAGATCAGTGAAAAACATGGCAGTGTTCTGCATCTCTCTTAGTCAGAGGAAACAACTGCAGTACTTACTACTACCACCAAGAATTTCTCCTTGCTCCACCTGTCTCTAACCCACCAGAACACACTGGCTGTTTCTGGTTGTTTAACTTGCAGCTGGTGTCAGCCTTTTTGCAGAGTCGTGTCGCAGGCTTTTGTCCCACTATAATATTTGCAGAGTAACCACAAGTTGTGCTAAATTCTGCTGTTAGAAAAATTTCATATATAATTGCATCATTGGTACAGAAATCTCTTGCAAATCTGTGTTTCCCCTTCAGCAACGTTATTATTCCTGTGCACACTACAAACCCTCAACATGGCATCTTACTTATTTTACATAAATCCTGGTTTTCTTTGTGCCAAGATTTGCAATACTGTGTCAGAAAATAACCTTGGTCTGATAATAACCTTTTGCAGTATTTTTAAATGTGACAAATTGATAAGGTGTTATCCAGAAGTTATTTTTAATTTAAAGCTGTTTGACTTAGATTAGATTACTATACTGCTATATTCATAATATTATTTGTGCTCTGGCTTTTCTGTTATACTAGGAGTATTGTAGGCATTCCAGAAATTAAACTTTCTAAAGTGACAGTTTGTGCTCTCTGGCAGGCCTTGATCCTTTCCTTTATGATATTTAGAGAGCACAATAAATACAATGAAGTTATTAGCAGAACAAATTATAAGACAAAAGTCTGTGTTACAACTGAAAATATTGAGATGCTTTGTCATGTTTTGATAGAGGATTAGGCTAAACTTCATCCATTAAGATGAATTTTTAAGAGAAAAAAGCCAGCTTGACCATGTGTCAGTCCTAGATAAACATTTTCTTGATTTACTGGAAATTATTTCAAGAGAAACGTGGAGAAAAGTTCTTTTAAAACCAGTTCTGGAGAAAAATTACGTGATGACCTTCTGTTTCACTAAATATCAGAATATTTAGTATGATGAGAATTTTGTTCGTAATCCTTATGACTGTACTCAACTATTCTTAAATGGTCATTCATTTTTTGACCTATAATTTATGATTTCCTAATAGGTAGTTTGATAGCCTTTTTTTTTTTCTTCTGCTTGCACCAGGGTCTAGTGCAGTCATATTACCACTGACATTCTATCTATACATTGATATAATTGGTTTTGGAACATTTTATTACAGATGACTTTACATTGTTTTTAGCATAACATGTGCATGTATGGGGAAAATATTAAGTATTACTGATTGCACTGCACTTTAAGTTCATTTGAAACAATCCTATGTTACTATTGCTGGTGATACTGCTTTTACTTAGGCCGATATAAGCCAGAACAAAATTCTGGCCTACTGACACCAACAAAATTGAAGCCAATGGAACCTCAGTGAGACAAAAAAGAAATGATGTGAAGAGAGACTTATTCTTTTGTTTACAGGAAAGCATTAACTTTGTTATTACTACACCCACATGATTATATACCAATCCTGTTATTTCATGTATCCTGTATTATAGTTCTAACTCCATATTTCTTCCATCTGTAAATATGAATGTTTGTTGAGAAACAAAGAGATCTGATGTTGACAGAGTTTTTTCAGGTGAAGGACAGAGAGCCAATTTGCATTTTTTGGTGTATACACCATCTGCACCCAGAAAGTCAATACATGAAGGGTGGAATAATCAACAGGTTTTAGAGAAGTGTTTGCTTTTTATTCCTTAATCTGAAAGCAGACATAGTTTGTAAGCCATCAAATGTGAAAGGTCCTGTAACAATTTTTCTTAGGGAATGGCAAAGACAAAAAAACCATTGGATTTAAGGTGGAGATCAATAGGTTTATGAGAAATTGCCTGATATGATTCCTTCTAGATACAAGAAGAGAATCTGGTGACTTAAGAAGTCTTCCACTTTGAGATTCTTCATAAATTTCATGGGAAGACCAGGGACATGAGTTTTAGTTGCACAGGTAAGGAGGGTCAAGTTGCTGCTTTCAGTGCATATTCAAGTCCATGTTGCCTGTGTGAACAACATGTTCCTCACCATTGGTGTATTTCTACCCAAAGAGCCAAGTTAAACTTCAGTACGTGGTTTGACATAAATCATGGCTGCAACGGCATGTTCGGGACCTTTGCCAGACTGAGTATTTAATGTAGCTTACATCCCGAGCTAGCATTCCTTACCCAGCTCCCACACTGAGTTTTCAGTACTGGCTTTATAATTTCTATTCTAAGTGCAGTCACTGAATGCCACCCTATCTTATCTGCGATCCTTTCTTCACCATGAATCTGCTGATCTCAAAGCCTGAAGTTAAATCAAATGACCTGGATTTTTTTTTTTTTGCTCTGCCTGACAGGGAGGATTGTAAGACTGTCCCTTGTTTCATGATTCATGGGTTGTTTTAAATTCACTGTCACAAATTCAGACTCTCCTGGATGTCCATGCTGCAGAAAAGGTGACAGTATCTCCTTCCTCCCAGCTCAGCCATATTTCCTTTTCAAGATAGCATATCCCATGGAACTGAATATTACTCCAGTGGTATTCTGCCATGCTTTGGGAGGTCCCAAAGGAAACTATCTGTGAAGCAAACTGTTGTGTGTCACTGGCGGTGTTCTTGCACTGGACAATGTTTGCTTTTCAAAACCCACGTTCAATTAAGGTAATAAATCATTTAACTGTTTTCCACACGTCTGCTGCAGCACAGTCAACCTGCTTAACTGGGCAGGCAGACTTCAGCAAACACTGCACACAGGAGAGGTGAAGAGGGGCCAAACCGTAATAGCAGGAGAAAATTTGTTTCTGTTTTGGCAAAAGAAATTATTTCTCCCTAAATCAAATGCCTGCACAATGGAATCACCCCGAAATACAGTATATTGTGTTGCTCTTAGGTTTTAGCATGGGAGTCTGTGCCCTCATTGTTCTCTCCTGTACACCAGTAAGCACTAGTGTTTACTATACAATTTCCATGGGTTTAGTTTTTGTGCTTCGTTAATCACAAGCAAGCAGCTGCAATTTAAAGTCACTGCATTTCTGAAAACAGGGCAAAGCACTACCAGACAAAACTTTTATGTTCTGTAGCTAAGCAAATGCTTTTGAATGGCTTCTAGGGCACTATGGACTTCATTCTTCCTGTCCATGTTCAGCCCTGAGTCTTTACCATGTATCAGTCAGCACCATGGCAAAGGTGAACAAAATTAAGAGATCTGTAAATCTGCAGCATCAGCGTAAGTAACAGGGGCTACGTGGGGAGCAGCAGATGATCCACGTGGGATCTGGAGAAGTCCTGCGGCTTGTAGCTCTAAACACATCCAGTGGAAGATGATAAGGATCAAAAAGATATTGATACAAAAGGTTTTAACATGTTCATTGGAGATGCTAATTAAGCAGTAATGACACAAACCCAGGTCTGCTAGAAAAAGATCACTCTTTTCTTGTAAAAATGACCCAGACAAAGCAATTCAGTTGCAAAGATGATGGACCCATCTCTTCCCTTTTAAGCTGTAACTCTGGTTCACAATCTGGAAATGCTCCAGTGCAACAAACTTCCTAAAAAGTGGGCTAATGGTTGTTGGAGGATTTGCCTCCAAGCTTGTTAGATGTATTGCATATCACCCAATATCCTGAATGGTTCAAGTGTGCAATAAACCCACTTCCAGTGACACCACAGGCTTTGGAAAAGCTGCTGTCTCCTGAGATCCCTCCCATTTTTTTCCTTCTCCTTTACATTCAGCCTGTTCTTTTCAATGTTTGTTTATAATTTTGCAACTATTTTATGTCTTGATTCTCTGCTTATCTTTTTTCAACTGAGTTTGTCAGCAAATCCTAGCTTGTTAAAAAAGAAACCCTTCTGATGGAAACTAGTACGGAAGCACTTCTCTCATTTTACCTTTGACTTAAATTAAATGTAAATCCTGGGAAATAGAAACTAACTAGTGAAACCACACCTCCTATTCTGCTTTCTCCACTTAAACTGATTGAGTAGTGAAGATATTGAAAGCTTATCTCCTTACAGAAGTGAATTTGGATTAAGGGTGTGTATATGAATTTAAACTGTGCTGCTTGTCATGGGCTTCCTGGGTGATTGCTCTTATCTGGGAATTAAGAGTGGTCTGTGCACAAAGCCAGTTCAGAATAAGATGCTCCTTCCAGCTTCAGAAAGCTTTTCTTTTTTTTTTTTTCCTTTTTTTCCTGAATTACCTTAATCAACACAGTACTGGGATAACGGGGTCACACAGGGAGTGAGTATAAGTCCATGTGAGATGCTCAAAGGAGGCAGGAAGGGTTGGAAAACAAGGGTTGACCTCTAGAGCATCAAGGATGATCCTGCCACATTTTCCATAACCCGCAAGAGCTGAAACCAGCTGAGGTATTTGCTGCTGTTAAGTTTCCATATTCCTCCTTGGACAAGATTTCATAGAATCATAGAATGGCTTGAGTTGGAAGGGACCTTAAAGATCATCTAGTTCCCACCCCCCCATGACACTAGACCAGGTTGCTCAGAGCCTCATCCAGCTTGGTCTTAATTTACATTTACAGTTCCCCCTCATTTGTGGGAAGTACAGTATTTGCAGTATTTTTCATAGAGGTATTAGTGTTAACAAGCTGGTGTCTGAATTATTTTCAGCATGCATGATTCCATTTTACTTACTGATGTTAGCCCCGTAGTTTCAGCTCCTGTAGCCAAAACATTTGCTTTTTCTTGCTTTGAACTGGCAAATAATAGCTGTATTGTCAGCCTGCTGACTCACAGGGCAGGGCATTTGTATGGCTTGCACTGTTATTACATCTGTCTGCTAAAGAAAGCTTATATCACCCATGCACAAAAAACTTTAGCTAACACCATCTTTCACTCATTCTTTTAACTATTCAAACATTTACCTAAGGAATAGGTATTTTCAGTGCTTGGCCAACAAGAGATTTGGGGTTTGTTTCGTTTAGTTTGTTGGTTTTTTTTTTTTACTGGAAATATAGTTCCCAGACTTCTGTTTTTAAAAAAATGCAGTTTGACTTTTTCCTCTGACATTTTTTTTTATCATAAGTCATTGTCATTCTTTCCTTTTTCCTTATTTTATGATCTTTAGATATGATTAAAAAGGCAAATAGATACAATTAACTCTAAGATCACAAATAAAAATCTATACCAAGAAGAACCGAGATTGATCAAGTCTTGACACTGGGCTTGTGAGCAGTGCCAATAGTGACCACTCCTACTATCTACATTGGCTAATAGTAATAATAATATACTTGGAGATCCTAAGAGAGAGAAAAAAATGATAATTTCTCAGCAATGTCAGAGAGTAGCACAGATTCTGTGCTCTTATCTCCATTGTTCAGAGATGTGGAGGCAGTGATGGACATACTCTATTGACAGTGGCCATGTGCTATACGTGGTGGAAAACATTTCACTGTCCGCTTCCTAACAATTCCTCCAAAGAATCATAGAATTATAGAATGGTTTGGGTTGGAAGGAACCTTAGTGATCATCTATTTCCAATGCTCCTGCCATGGGCAGAGACACCTCCCACTAGACCGGGTTGCTCAAAGCCTCATACAACCTGCTCTTGAACATATCCACTGATGGAGCATCTACACATTTCCTGTGCAACTTGTTCCAGTACCTCACTAATGAAGCAAAGAACTTCTTCCTAATTTCCAATCTAAATCTACTTTCTTCCAATTTGAAGCCATCTGTGTTTAATTCTTGAGCAGTAAGAGAAAGAGGAATCATTCATATAAAATTTGCATTGGAAAGGTTTTACTTTGGGATTTAAAGAAATACTCAGCTCCCTTAAACACTTTTACATATGTTTTAACTTCCGATGCAACCATCCCTGTGAACCTAAACAAAACCATGTAAGCCTTGCAAGCCTATCTATGTTTACCGAATGAAGAATTAAGAGGGCTTTTTTTAGTCTATCTACATAAAGATGTAGAGATTGTTTATTTAATTTTAATTGAGATACGTAGCCTAAATTGCCAGGATGTGTAGTTTAATGACATTAAGTTGCATGAGCTACTTTTAAGAGTGTTTTTCTCAGGGTTGACCTCACATACTTTTCTTGAGTAAAACCAGCATGGAGCTTCCTGTTCACTCAAGACTGGACAGTGAGGGCTTACCACATGTCTTCTGCCCACCCAGAGTGTCAACAGTAATGGCTGAAGGAAACCATCAAAACACTAATACTGTTCAATAAGGAGTCTTATGGCCGTCACTAATTTTTGTCCTTTTTTTTTTTCCCCAAAAATGAAAGGAAATCAAACTTAACTGGAATGGCTGCATCACTGAGAAGAAATTAAGATTTCCCTTAGAACGACTGCCTAATGTTGGAGATTTTTAAAATGTTTATTTTGGTAGAAAGCATTTTATGAGCTCTGTGGAGGAATGAGCAGAGACTTATTTACCAATACAAAAAGGCACTGAAAATTATAGAGTCATAGAATTATTTAGGTTGGAAGAGACCATTAAGATCGTCAAGTCCAGCCATTAACCCAGCACTGCCAGGTCACCACTAAACCATGTCCCTCAGCACCACATCTACATGGCTTTTAAATCCCTCCAGAGATGGGGACTCCACTACTGACCTGGGCAGCCTGGGCCAGGCCTTGACAACCCTTTCAGGGATGATATTCTTCCTAATATCCAACCTAAACCTCCCCTGATGCAACTCAAGGCTTTTTCCTCTTGTCCTATCACTTGTTCCTTGAGAGAAGATACTGACCCCCATCTGGCTCCAATCTCCTTTCAGGGAGTTGTGGAGAGTGAGAAGATCTCTCCTGAGCCTCCTTTTCTCCAGGTTAAATAACCCCATTTCCCTCAGCTACTCCTCACAAGACTTGTGCTCTAGATCCTTCATTATCTTTATTGCTCTTCTCTGGACAGGCTCCAGCCTCTCAGAGTCCTTCTTGGAGTGAGGGGCCCAAAATTGAACATAAGATTTGAGGTGTGGCCTCACCAGTCCAGGGGGACGATCCCTGCCCTAGTCCTGCTGGCCACTCTAGGACTGATACAAACCAGGATGCTGGTGGTCTTCTTGGCACTGGCTCATCTTCAGCTTGCTGTTGCCTAATACCCCCAGGTCCTTTTCCCCATGGCAGTTTCCAGTCTCTCTGCCCCAGAGTGGAACATTGCAGGGGCTTCTTGTGACCCTGCACTTGGCCATGTTAAACCTCATTCATTGGCCTCGGCCCATCAATCCAGCCTGGACAGATCCCAATCCTCCAAGAAGATCAACATTCCCACCCAACTGGGCATCATCTGCAAACTTACTGTGGGTTCCTCAATCCCCTTACCCAGAAAATTGACAATGATATTAAAGAGAACAAGTCCCAGTACTGAGCCCTGAGGACTACCACTTGCGACTAGATGACAACCGGAATCAACTCCATTCACCACCACTCTCTAGGCCTGGCCATTCAGACAGTTTTTTACCCAGCAGAGTGCACATCCATCCAAGCCATGATCATCTGGTTTCTCCATGAGAATGCTGTGGGAAGCAGCAAATGTAATAGATCAGTAGGGAGATTAATCTCCTTATGTTTTAAATCATGATTTACAGGCAGAGCTGTGACATTGAATATATTTTCAGTTAAGATAGTACACACACAGCACCATCACTTCATTTCATAAGAGCATTAGACTTCTTGGTGAAGAAAGGCACTATTCTAAAAGCAACACATGATTATAATTATTAATATGTTAACAATTGTAACAATTATTGAAAAGGAAGTGAGCTATTTGTTCAAACAATGTAATTTTATCACCAGTTCCTGTCTATATACAATATAAATGGGATTGAATCCAGTCCACAATAAGGTCGAAGTCCAACTGAATCTCATTTACAGTGCATTAAGCAGGAAAGAAAGATAATTTGGGAAGTGTGGGATGTTTGGACTTTGCTCACTTTGGCAAGATGTGTTCCTGTGTAATACATTCCTGACTCTCCCAGCTTTGCAGTCAACATTTTGGGTTTTTTTGCAGTCCCAGGAAATTGGCGTGTTCCTGACAAAACAAGGCTACTTAATGCTCCCAGGACATGTGAGCTCGGGGGAAATCCCCTCTATGCCATGTCCTATGGAGTCCTTTAAAGCCACTGTTGGCATTTTTGAATGAATGAATGAGTGGCTGTGTGGGGCTTAGCTGCCAGCTGGGGTTAAACCACAACACACATTCTTGGCTGGGCCTCTCTCCCAGAAGCAGGAAAGAGTGCCAGTGCTGCTTTTTCATCACCACCACAGTGTCACCATCTGCTCTGCAGGATCTCCAGCCCAGTGGGTGCTCTGGATTTACACCAATCCCAGTGAGATTCTGCTAAGATTTGTCAACATTGTGCTCTTTAAAAGAGCACAAAAAAGATGCATAGCTGCAGAGTCTAGGGGAATTGTGTCCTGAGTGATGTCACAAAAAACTGCATGGATTGCTGGATCTCCTTTCCTTCACCAGCTGGGAGCACTCTCTGGAAATGATTCCTGCATCCCAGCTACCTTGCTTGTTTGTGGTAGGAGTGTTTAGAGGAGTGGGAGATGGAAGGAAGGAAGTGGCAACTGTAAACTGTTCAAGATGATCCAAGGACATTCTTGAAGACATGGATTAATTTCTAGCAGCTCCAGCTGTAAACCATACAAGCCACTGGTTGGAATCCTGACCTTCTGGCTGGCCTATAGACCATTTCTACCCCTCATCAAATTACATCTGGCTGCCAACTTCACAGCATGCACCTACATGGAGACTCCCTCCTCCTCCCTTTTTTTTTTTTTGTACGTTGTATATCCTTCAGCCTAGACACCTGCAGATAGAAATTGCTGTGGAACAGCTATGTGGAACAAGGCTATGGCCTTGTTGCCTGTACATTGTCTCACATCTTGTGGGATTCCTGGCCTCTGGGAATTTGAGGAAACTTTCTAAACTGGTGTCCTCTTCCCTAGGGAGGTGTGTGTCATGAAGCAACACAAAGAGTGAGGACTAGGAAGAGAGGAGGCAGAGATTCACTACTCCAGTTTGAGAAGGCACGTGTATGGTGGGACACTCTGAACCTGGATAAGTCTGTCCAGTCCTTCTGAGAAGGGCATCAAAGACTGGTTTTCAAGACAAATAAAGGTTGTACCTCTCCACTGCATCATGTACAGGTTCTTATACCCACAGCATCTCTTAATCACTGAGTCACTGCCCTCCAAATACATTGCATTTGATGTTAGCCCAATTTATAGTCAGAATCAGGTTTCTGGATGACGAAAATTTACTTCCTCTTACCCCTCTTGCAGTCCTCAGACATTCAGTGTTATAAAACGTCTCACACATTACGTATTTTGTTCTGCTTTCAGAAAAATCTCATTGCTCCAAACTCTAGCCATTTTCAGGAAAGTAAGTCAAACCTGGTTACCGTTAAATATTAGTCATTGTTTAGTCTGATCTAGGGCTGGTCACTAATTGATAGCTCTTTATGCCGATCTCTTTTGAAACCAGATTTGCAGCTGCCACTCCTTTGCTGTTTAGTGCGAGAAGCAGGATGTAGGAGGCGGTAGAGACAGTTTTAAGACAAATAAAAAACCAAATAAAATCCTGTTACATTTCCAGAGGAATTTCTCTGTTTCTTAAACGACTGGAGCATGCAGTTTTGTGACTTCAAAACACACGAAGCTGATTATGTTTTTACTGATACCATATCAAAAGTATCAAGTGTTTGATAGATCATATCTGCACTAATAGTGAAAAATTCTTAGTTTGTCAAGCTGTTGTGTTTACAGATCCTAAATCTGTATATATTTCTAAAAGAGGGGGACTTTTTTCCTTTAAAAAGTTAATTAAAGAGGTTCTAGTCCATCTCCTCTCAGTTGAGTTACATTCAAGAGTCATGGAGCTGGTCTTAAACAAATTTCCCAATTAATTTAGTACATCAAAGTCATGTTCACTCCACTGTGTCTAATGTCAAGGTATTGAGGAAATTCCACAAATAAAATAATTTTCCAGTCTCTGTTCACTGCCAAGAACAACATCAACACAGACAATAACCAGAGTTGGTAATGATCTGTAGTCTTCTTTTCAAAGTAAAACCAAAGCAAAAAAAGCAGAGACACTGAAATATAACACAAATGGAGAGGAAAAAAAAGCTTAAAACATCACTTTTCGGTCCTCTGTTGAACAAAACTTTATGTGAAGTCAAGAAAATTTAGGACTAAAGTGAAACAAATGCTAGATTTTTTTTCTTGAATAAAGACTCTGCCCTGGTTGTGCCATGGCCATCCTTGGTGCAAATAGCCTAGTTCAAGGTTGTTTAAAACTATGTTGTACGTGAAAGGCTCCTCAGGGTGTAGTGCCCCTCCCACCTAATTTCATACATAATTGTTAGCCTTATACGATGTAAGACTCCCTCACTAACCCCTCCACCCCTCCACCCCCCAGTTACTCTTCTCCAGTGGCCACTCCTGTTTTTGTTTTGGTCACTTCCATCTTTACAGAATAATGAAAAGGCTGGAATGATATAGATAATCTTCTTTTGCATTAGGTGAGATTTCTTTCTAGGAAAATGAAGCAGAAGATTCAAAACTTGTAAAATTCTAAGTGAGAGTAATTAGAATAGTTTTCACTGCGCACCACCTTCAGTTACCAAATAAGCGGAGGCCCTGTGTGTACACACGCCGTCCCTCGTGCCTAAGGCCAGAACCCCTTCTCTACCCCAAGCAAACCAGAAAGACTTCAGGTGTTTTTCAAACCAAGTCCTGGAAACAAATCCAACCCAACTTTAAAGTGTTCAAATTCTGCATTCTGATTTTCCATATGGGACGTTTCCCTATTTCACTGTTCCTCTAAAAAAGAATATAGAAGGATGTGGCCCTTGCCTTGCTGAGGCTAAGTTCCTTTTGCATTGCCTCTCCCACTGCTTATCTTCTTTCCTGTACTCATTCTTTCCTATAACGTGCTCAGGATACAACTGGCGGAACAGCATGTGGCCTCACAGCCCATACTCACTGCAGAAACATTATAGCCCCAAGATTACTGCATTTGTGGAATATGAAGAGTTAATGAAGAGCAAATGGTGATAGGCAATTTGAAAGGAGAGCAATGTTAAGAATTGAGGCATTGTTTTCTGGATTAATAGTCCATACACGTAAAGGAAAGCCAAAACTTTTCCTGCTACAGGCAGTTGAGATTGGTAGAGTCTGGTCACACCTTTAGAAAAAAATATCTTAGCAATTTACTCCAAACAATTCCAAGTAAACCTAAACTTTCGAGGTTGATTAGGTTTCCTCCAGATATATCCTTTGGCAAAGCTTTAACGCTTGTAATTAGAGCTGCAGTGTTTAATAACTGTGATTGGTCTTGTAGTGATGGAAAGGGGGAAGTCTGATGGATGAATATATGTAAGGCTGAGTCTTCCTACTCTGCTAACCATAGGAGGTGACTGGGCAAAGCTGTAAGGGGTGAGTATTTAGAAGAGTGACCAGAGCACCTTGAGTGACATATAGGAAAAACAATCTTAACAGTGAACCCTAAAATTGGCATGAACATCCTTTTAAATCCCTCTCCTAAGAAACATAATATCCACTTGGTCAATAAAACATTAGCTATCTGTAAAAAGAAATGTATCTCTAGAAATGGAAATGAGTACAGCTAGAAGAAATGTCTCCAAAAAAAGTGTTATGCGGATTCCCCAGTACCAAACAATACATGATAATGTCTTCATTTACTTGTGGACCAGTAGATCTCCTTTTCAGTTTCTTTTCTCTCTCACACTGAGCCTTGTCTTTCTCTATATGACTGCTTCTTCCCAAGGTAACTAAGATAATTTCTAAGTACTTGCATTCTTCATTAAGGTCTGCAGCATTTCAGGTCCATAAGGATATCTGTTTAAGCTTATTTAATGAGAAAATGCAACCTGTTGCTTGACCTACCCTGCATAATCATAGGCTGACATAACAGCAACATTGGTCACAAATTTTGTGGAGCTTGAAGCACATGTAGATCCTTGTTCCATCCCGTTTACAGAAAGCAGGTACCCAAGAAAAAGATCTGGAGCACAAGTTGTCTTGGTGAAGAAGCATACTGTACCATAGCAAGATGGAAACACAGGCTATGGTGGTAGCTCTGTGAAACAAGAGACAACATCTATTATATGTATTATAACAAGGCTTAGGCAGGAAAATAAACCCTAGCAGCTCAGCTGTCAGGTTTTAGGCAGCGAGTCACAACTCAAAGAGGCTTCCCCAGTTCAAAGGGACTTCACAAAAAAACAAATTTTCTGAGTGTCAGGGATTCATCAAAATAGTTGTAGGTTCTTATGATCCTCTTGGATTTTTAATCTGTATAGATGAGGTCATACTCTGAATACCCCAAATGTCACCTTGGGCTTATACTACCTAATACCATCCATTTAAGTGCATTAGTGAATCAAGATCTTTAGTTGCCTGCCAAGTCAATACCCCATCAAGGCAGTTCAGGCCATTAGAGATAGAAATCTTGTGTTACTCCCCACTGACTCAGGTCCTAATTTAAGCATCTCAGTTAAGTAAGTGCCCATGTCAGACTGAGTATATTTAGGGCCCTCATACTTTATCATCAGGTAAGCTTTCTGCATCCATTAAAACTGGAATTTGCTGTGAGTAGTCATGTAAAGATATTCAGCAGGGTTCCAGCCTTGGCTTCCTGAGCACAAAGTATTTCTCAGCTTCCCCACCTGTAAACCCTCAAATGACTGTAGTCTGATATGGAGAGAGATCCTATCAAGAACAGGCCCCAGGTTTGACCTTCCATTCTTTATCCTGCAGTCTGTTGTCCAAATACTTTGCAAGTCCTTCTGTATGCTCCTTGGAGGACCTGAATGATTTGTAAACCCTCTTGTCAAAGCTCACGATCTAACCTGCATTTACATTCAATCATACAGCAATAGACATGAAAAATTCTGAGATGGGTCTGTATGGAGATTACAGACTCTCAGTGAAGACTGGAAAGACAGCACAAAAATGGTAGTAATTTCATGATCAAGGAAATTTTCCATAGCTTTGGGGAAGCAGAGTTCCATTGCACGGTCAGCAAATGTCAGGTTAACTATTACTTTGATTTCTAAAGGCAGTCACTCATTCCATTATTTAGTCCTGCAAAGCTGCCCAATCCTAGTATCACCCTTGTCACACATCAGTGGCATTTCCTGGAAGTTAGCTCCAGCCAGCAGACATGTGAGCTTCTAGGAAGGACCATATTTCAGCATCTGGAGATGGTTTCAGCATCCTGAATGAAGCAGTCCATTTAATATAAAGCGGCAGATCTCAAGGGCAGAGAAGTCAAGGGAAAGATCTTCACTGACTACAGTTGGATTTGTATCTCATCTGCGATCTTCATTTCACTGCCTCTGGTGATTTTGTGTATCAGCTGACACAAAGGGGAAGCACTTCAAAATATGGTCATATCTTCATGTAACACAGGGCACTAGAAGGGAAGCCCTGTGCAGAAAATCAAAAGACCTTATTCAGTAGAGCAGCAGGAATAACTCAGCAACAAAGAGGATCACTCATTATTCAATATGCAAAAGGCCCTTATGCCTCCATGTCTACTTTTAATAGCTGCCACTGGTGAACAGTGCAGTTTTAAACATGTAGAAATTTCCTATAATATGACTAAAATTAATTATAAAGAATATTTACATTTGAAAAATGTCAGGGGTCTCCACCTTCATCTGCGTTGTGAATTTTCCATTTACACAAGGCTTGCTGAGGAGTAAGAGAGAAGGAGAAGCTACTGAGCTGCAAGTAACAATTTTCTCTTAGCAGCGAATGTCCCTATATAGAATTATTTTTCTAGCAGCCACCCCTTTAATTTTTAAGATTACATTTGTGCTGCCAACAGGGAGCACAGTAACATTCACAGGATAGACATTCAAGGCCAGGACCCTTGAGGTAACAGGTCAAGGTTGAAAATCCTACAGGTACAGAAGGGATTGAAAAGGCTTGAGTATCATCAGCGAAGAGAAATATGGAGCTCATTGTGGGACAGTTCTTCCACAAAGAAAACCTTGGCTTCTACTGCAGGAATGACTTCAAAGTAGGCAGGGCTGAAAATGAGTACGAGTAATTGTCCTGGTTTGAGTTAGAACAGAACTAATTCTGTTCAGTGACTTTACTTTTCAGCTCAGTCTCTTCTAACTAACTGGACTATCTGAAGTTACTGGTAGATTTTCAGACAGTCTCTACTTCTAGCAGTTACTGCCAAGGATTGAGGTGAGGAGGAAGAATCTTGCGTCTACTCACTTCTGTGCAGATCAAAATCACTGTTTGATCTTGTGCCCAGTGTTGGGGTGCAGTGAGTAAGAGGTGCCAACTGTGGGGAGGAGCGGCCAGGACAGGTAACCCCAAATTGACCATCAAGGGATTCCACCCCATCTACGACATGCTCAGTATAAAGCTGAGGGATCACAAGGGTCAAGATCTTTTTCAATGGCTGGCATCTGAAGAGGACCTCCAATCCCTATTCGTGTGTTCCTGAACCCAGTTCCAGAATCCAGCTCTTGAATCCAGTTCCCATCTGCTGCTGAGTCGAGTCTAGGTCTTCCCCAGTGCCTGCTAGACAGCATGAGCAGTGACAGACTTGTCATCAGCAGATTGGGCTCAATACTGGGTTTGTATATATTTGTATTTCATTTTATTGTTATTATCTTCATTAAAACTGTTTTAGTTTTCTTTTCCAGTCAATGTTTCTCTCTCTGTTCCCTTTCTCTTTCCCTTTCTGAAGGGAGACGGGTTAACAGAGAGCATCTGTCATTTGGATTACTCTGACCCTAAACCTTGGAGCAGGGACAATAGTCAGCTGTTATATCAAAATATCAGACACACATCCCAGAAAAAAATGAAGTAAAGGAAACATGACCTACCGTGAGTTGAGGAGGCTGCTTTTTGCCCCAGGGAACCCTTCCCCGCAGCACAAGCAGTTAAAATGTGCAGTGTATTTTTTGCCTCATAGCGGCTACTTACGTGACAGCTCTCAGGGTTGAAGTACCATAAACCTTATATATTCTTTGGGTCAGGATGCTTAAAAATCTGATATAAAACAGGCTTCTGACAAAAATGTCACACCACTGGAATGTCCAGGAGTCATTGCTTTTATACGTTTACAGCTTCTCTTCCCCATATTCAAAACAATCCAGTTTACAGCTGCACGTGGGTTGTCATAGGAGGAACTTCAAAGCTTGAAAGCCAGTGAGATCAATGGTTTAACAGTGACAGATTAGCTAGTGAAAGAGAACTGAGCTGCTTATTCCTCATGATAATACTGCCCATTTCATTCCAAATAATTTTTCCAAATATTTCTGTGAAAACATTAACCCAAAGGGTAAGTAGCACCTTACTTCAAACCAGTCTCAGTTTGTGCTGGAGTTGACGTTGCTGACTATGGAGCAGCACTAGCAAGTCCACAAAGAGATGGAAAATGTGAAACAACAAAATCCTGATTACAGACCAGCCAAAAATTTTACCCAAAGCATCTCTCTTTTTCCTTATCTAAGAGGCAGGATCCTATTTTCTCTTAAACTTAATAGGCAGCAGCAGTCCAACAGGAAAGATAGATTTTTTTTTATCACAACAAACACAAGGAATTCATCAGAACTAATAAATAAGTTTCAGGGTCTATCTAATGGTGGCATAAAAAGATTAGGAGTGAAAAAAGATAAAACATTTATAACCAGTTACATGCCTATATGGTGCCTTATCGAGTTATGCAAACAACAAAGATCAGACAAGTGCCAATGAAGAGGGTAATAAAGTCTATTGAATATTAGGCTTTAGCAATGTTGACTCTTGCAGAAAGCAGAAGGTAAGCTGTCTTATAGATCATAATAAATCCCTTTTTAGCAGGCACTGTTTGCTTGTCATAAAATCAAATCAGTAACAAGCACAGCTGTCAGCGCAGGTTGGGATAAAGAGCACTTGTATCTTCATCCCTTGGTTCCTTTGATGAATGGACAGAGCCCCTCTTCAGCAATTTGTCTTTTCTCAACACGTTCTGAACCGGCAATGTTTGCAAGTGAAACAGTCGAAAAGTTTAGCTCCTGGGATTTCAACTGGAAAGATACTCAACATCCAGGTTGACTTAAAAGGAGTTCTTTGATGTGGTAAAAGTGGAGAAAAGTAATTTTTCTCAATTTTTGGTTTATTTGCTATAGTGTTGTAGTTTTAATGTATATAAGTGCCCTCACATATAAGCATACATACATACCCATTTTTCTTACTATTAAATATAGTCCACATATTTTACATTGATATCTCCCCGTAACTCAAAACATAACCAAAACTTAATTAAAGTTAAAGCCAGAAGCATTGTCTCTAAAGTGGCATTTTTACCTTGCTCAAACATTTTTTCTTTATCAGAAGTGTTATATTCTTTAACATGGTCTTGCAAAATATTTCCTTTTTTTTCCCTAATTTTCAAGGCAAAAAAATGCTTCAATGGCATTTTCAAGAATATTTTTCAGATTAGCTCTGTTCATGACCTCTGAGTGATTTTGCCTTTGGTATTCTCCATTTACACAACAGTTTGGGTTAAAACGATAGCATACTACTACTGTATAGATACCACATACTACTACACACTGATACCACATCTGCTCTAAACTTCTACTAGATCTTCTGAAATGGTAACTGGTAAAAAACAGAAGTGGGTTATGATTCCCAATGGAAAAACAGATGTTTTATATCTTAAAAATGCATTTATTTAACTTAACATGGTGACATCATCATTTATCCAACATTATTCATAGGTAACATTCTCTGATAGTCCACTAAAATGCTCTGACATGCCTGGACATAGTACAGGGTCCATCAGAGTGAATAATAAAGCTTAATGCCATTCTGCAGCTTTCCCTTGGTTAGGAGGAAGCCATCTGATGTGTGGACATAATCTTGGAATGTATTTTCCACAAAGTACAAATCTTTAAAATTAATATTGTGTGTTGATTTGCTTGTATCCCCCTAACATACATACAACTGAATATAAACAACTTGGTTCAGGTTTATCCTACCAATCATAAAGATAACTCAATTTAGGAACTTATGGAGATAACTGTATATCCTCTAAACCATCACTGTAGGGATTATATACATTTCTGTGGACTCCAGAGTCTAAGCAAGAGGATCTATATAAACACCATGAATGTCTGCTGCAATGTCGCATCACAGAGCTAACTCTCCAGCTACTGGCTACAAGAAAAGAAGAAAGAACTCAAGCCATTAAATAAATCAGATCTGGATTTCAGACACTTTGGAAGTAGAAGAGCTTAGTTTCATTTGGCATATTGTATTGATGGAGTCCAGGAACAAAACGAATGAAGAGACAAAACCTACCTAAAAGCAAAGCTCTTCAGAGTTCAGAGACTCCGGGCTGTGATCTAGGTTAAGACATCACCATCACCACCATCATCATCATCATCATCATCATCATCATCATCATCATCATCATCATCATCATCATCGTCTAGGAACAAAATGAATGAAGAGACAAAACCCACCCAGAGGCAAAGCTCTTCAGAGTTCAGAGACTCCTGGCTGTGGTCTAGGTTAAGACATCACCATCATCATCACCATTGTCGTCGACATTGTCGTCATCGTCATCATCGTCATCATCATTGTCAAATACCCAAGTGCTGTCAACCGCCATTCTTTTGAAGACTGGCAAAGTTTCTGGTTTTCAAAGAAAGAAAAAAAATATTACTTTGCCTTACGTAGGTATTTTCTCACTACACATGAAATTAGAGATTTCTTGACTAGTTGCTCCTGTCTGGACAGAAATTACTGAAGGGTAAAATGTTAGACAGTGATTTTTAGTATCTTTTAATATTATAAATGTACATAATTCCTTGTAGTAAAACATCAAAGTACATAGTTTTTCAGCATAATCAGAGATTGAGATAATTCATTGAGCAAAAACTCTGTTTACATGGAGAGAAAAAACAAATTTGTACATAAACACAGTCATATATATACACAAACATGTATCAATAAAGTCTGGATGGATTTCCCAGGTCTTTCACTCAAGCCTTCATTCATCTGATCTGCTCAATCTTTCTCTTTTTCTATAAAATATATGTATTTTATTATATGATGATCTCCTCTTTCTTGAGTCTCTGTTGCTCAAAAGGCGTAAAGACTATGAAGTAGTTTATTAAACTAAGTTAAAGAGCATAGCTTGTTTGGCCAAAGATTCAAAGGGAGTTATGGGGTTTCTCTGTATACACATAAAAAGTTTGATTCTGAAGTGGAGAGAAGAACAATGCAAAGAGAATGATGCAAACTGGGAACTTAAGTAGATAAAATATCTGACAGTCATAAACTGGTCATGACCTTGAAAGTACCAGGTTTGGCATTGGTCTTCCAAACAGCTATTAGAAAACTAAATAACTTGAAGAAAGAGCTTGATTCCTACAGAAGGGTTGAAGTAAGTTTGGAGGAGAAATCCTGGAGATAAGACTTCAGAGGTACGTTATCTCCTCCTCCTTGCAATAGCTCAAGGGACAGGGAGGATATTGAAGGATAGAGTAGGAAGCAATCATTTTCCCCACATGCCTTCATGCATGATTTGGCTTCCAGGTATGTTTTTCAGAGTCTGACATTCTGGAGACTGGGCAGAGCAAAGAGGGTGCAGCAGCACTCTTGGTGTTCCCATCTCACAGGTAGGTACTCAGTTGCCGTAACCTGTTTGTGCACAGAGAGTTAAACCAGATCTTGANATGAGAGGAAATGGCCTCAAGTTGTGCCAGGGGAGGTTTAGATTGGATATTAGGAAGAAATTCTTTGCTGAGAGAGTGGTTAGGCACTGGAAGAGGCTGTCCAGGGAGGTAGTGGAGTCACCATCCCTGGAGGTGTTTAAGAGACGAGTAGATATGGCACTTGAGGCTATGGTCTAGTGGTTAGGGATGCTGGGATGAAGGTTGGACTAGATGATCCTGGAGGTCCTTTCCAACCATAGTGATTCTATAACTCTATGATTCTGTGGTTGAGCAGAGAGGAATTTTTTTCTCACTGAAGTACATTGGAAGGGGTTGGGGACCTGCAGGATTTCTCCTCTTTTCTCAAGTAAGGGATGTGATTCATCTCTGTTCCTCTTTATAGGATGTCTTTAAAGCTATAGGCTCTGGCTAGGATGTTCTAGTTGTACCTCCCTGATTTATGATCTCCAGGTGAATTTCCTCTAGAGAAGTAGAGTGATAATCATTCGAGAGAGAAGGCAAAGGATTTTTAGGAAACAAAATATAGTATGGCACAGAAATATTTGAAATTTGTGCCATCACCTCTATGCAGCAATAGTGACAAGCAGACATCTGCTCCAGCATTTCCATGAGGTCTTCTCCCTACATAGCACTGTTTATTTTATTGACAGCTCCATGCTCATTTCAGAGCTTTATCCTGCTATCACTGATTTTTGTGGGACCTCTGAACACCAGCTGTGTTTTCTTTGAGACAGACACCAGAGGATTCTGAGGCTTGTCATGAGAGCATATAGTCTCTCGGACATGAAGAAATTTTTTGCAAGTGGAACTTACTCTCTGTTTTCTCAGCAGATTTCTTATTGATCTACTGTCCCCTAATTGATTTGTCATTTCTTGTGTAGAACAGCATTGCCTGTAGCAAACTGGCCAGCCTCTACAAATCATTTATTACATGTTCTTTGAAAAATATCAAATTCAGAAAGAAGTTTAACTAACCTTTGTGGTCAAGCTGATAAGGCACAAATACAGATGGCTAAATACAGACGGTTAAGCTTGATGAGGACATGAGCCATCAACACGTCCTTTAAGCTTTTACTTCCCTCTACTTATAATTTCAGAAGCTGCTTTTTATGAGAGCTCTCCTGCAGTGAAACTTTAAACAGATGCAAATTCCTGGGAGGTCTGTGGCATGCAGCTTAAACCTCTGCATATTTCTACCCAAGGAATGAGGGCATAAAGTTAGTGCTGTTGCCTTCCTGGTTTGAGTCTAGAATAATAAAATTCAAGGAGTCTTGGAGTTAAAAGAAAGGAATACTGGAAATAAAAACAGGCAAGATCTGAAAGAGTCCCCATCCCTTCCTTCTCTTATTTAGAAAAAAAGAAAAGAGACATCATGAAAGAAAGTGGTTGTTGGCTTCATTCAAAGCTTATCACATTCTCAAGGAGTCTTTAAGCACCTTCATCAGCTTTGTTTACAGCTTTAAATTTCCCATCCACTGCTTTCTTGATAACACAGCTTCCAGCAGTCCCCATCTCCATCAATCTGAGGAGCTTCTACTCACTGAATTCACTCATTTTACACCCCTGAGAACAGAATGCTTCTGCATCTGCTACATGATCTGTCCCTAAGAGTTAAGTAATTTTTATTATGTTCTTTAAGGATACATACAGTGATTTATAAACACAGGACTAGAAACAAACTGTGTGACAGAAATGTTCTGACTTATTTTGGAAGTACTTTAGAACCTGGCTTCTATGTACACCCTTTTTGCAATTGCCAAAAGATGAAGACCACTTAGAAGTTGTTTCTGCTGCTGTTCAGAGCTGGCTTGTTTTGCCTTCTACCAGACACCCTCCCCATCAGGTTATGTATCCTGTACTGAACCCATACATATTACACGCATTTCTTAAGTCAGCACCAAGATTCCTGCCAAAGGCCAGACGATCCCAAAGGGGCATCACCTTGCCCAGTAATCCATTCCTGTGAGAAACATCTTTGCAGACTCTTTCTTCTCCTCCATACACCTCTCTGCTCCCTGAAGAATGCAAGAGATGGTATTCTGACATGTCAGAAGCTAGGAACAAAGAATTGTGCAATTCCTGTCTATCGGCTTTCTGTGTTAAGATCTGCATGTGGGTAGACTCCAACAATGCAGACACTGGATGGGAAGTCAGTAGCACAACGGGTCAGTCCGCTACGTGGAGGCGACCAGATCTTCCACCACGGTCAGGCTGTACTGCTGTTTGGGGTCAAATAAAAAAGCTCAGGGTTGAGATGAGCAGATAGCGGCCCAAAGCCAACATTAAGGACAATGCACTTTCAGTTACAGTTACAGTTTTACTGACATAGCAGAATTATGCAAAACCGGTTAAGAACACACGTACACAGATTCTTCACTGATCGCATTCATTGGATCACTCCACCATTTTCAGTGGTTAAGCTTTAGGCAAAGAAGCAAGATCTTGGTTTCCTCAAAAAAGTTTTCCCAAGTGCTGTTGACATCGCTGAAGAAAAAAAATGCTGTCCTTTCACTTGCCTTAATCCTGCTAGTTTGTAATGCTAGACAGTTAGGACAAAAATGAACCACCATGAGAATGAAAACTACTGGAATAAACTTTTCTACTATCTAACCTGTAGCACAATCTGGACTTTAAGCATATATATATGCACACACAGTAATAGCACTATCTCACATTAATTCAGGGCCTTTTGCCCTCTACAGCTTCCCAAGCTGTTTCAAGGGTATTGTGTGGCTAGGTGATTTCCATTTGTAGGCAATAAGGAGCACAGAGAAATGCTGCAGAACAGAAGATAATGATAGAACTATGTGTAGTTGTAAAAATAAGTCATGTTTTCTAGCCATGCAAATTCCTCCAAACTGGAATCACACTGCCATGGGATTACTTCTCTTCTCCTTTACCTAATTTACCTCTGGGCATCAATTTTTACCTGTATAATTGTTCTTTTAACAAAACATCATCTTCAATGATATGTATGATGGATGGGAAACAATGGTCTAAGTGCTGTGATAAAAACTGAATGAGTCACCTACTGAACTGTTTATGCCACCCATTCAGGTTCTCTGAAAGGTGTTATTCAAATAAAAAATGGCTGAGATTCTGTTATCAGACTGTATCCAGCAAAAGTACAGGAATCACAGATATCATGCCAACTCTACTAGCATTGAAAAATAAAGAAGCAAAACATCAGATATTTCTTTGCTAAATTCAGATATGTAACTGCTCTCTGAGGTTACTTTCCTGAAAGTATAATTTCTTCTCCTTTAGTAATATTTTTTTTAAAAACTTCGTGTCCTTCATGACGCTGGGAAACTTGTAAGTACACAAAGGAATGAAAAGAGATCCAAAACAAAGCTCTTATGGGCTCGTCTTAACAATCAATTTCCGAACATATCTCTCAGGTCTTTGTTCTTGTAGAGTCTCTTTAAAAACACTGTGGGTTTTGACAGTTATCATCATAGTGGTTCTGTTCTTAAATACAGTGGGGTTGAGTGATGACTTTCCATTGATTTTATTGGCATTTTTATCGAGATCATCATGCTTAAGATTTTTCTGTGTTTTCCATTGAAATGAATCAGGAAGTATGTGATTTTGTATGCACATTACTGACTTTTCAATGGATATGAGGCAATGGCCACTTCTGCCTTGCTTGCCCCAATTTTGATATTTTAAAAATCAAGACTTCTGGTATTTTTAGTTGCTGTTTTATTAGAAAAAAACCCAACCTATCAGCTGTGTGACAAATCGCTGTAGAGTTGGAGTACTGTTCCAAATTTTTAAAATACTACTGGTATAGTAAAAGTATACTTAGGAATGTAGAGATCATCTTGAAGATATCAGGTGTTACTTCACTATCTTCAGCGATTAAACTTTAGAGAAAGCAGAAGGAAAAAGAGCAATATGTTCACAACTTCCTTCTAAAGACCTTTCCCTAATCTCTTCTGTTGGCATTCATTCTGACCAACAGACGCTGCCACATAATCTCAATGGATATTTACTTAGGCCTTCCTGTTGGTTCACTGTTTTTACCTAGACAACAAGATTCATGGAAACACTCACATATCAGAATCTAATCACAGATGAGATAGTGTAAACGAGCTTTTCGTGACTGTACTAGAGTGGCTCAACAGGTTTTGGTCTGTGTCTCATATGCTTCTGAGTGCTGTTGATTTACAGTGACATCCCATCAGATTTCCATCCAGGAGGGCAATCTAATGTTGGTTTGGAAACTTCTTACAGCAACCAGTTCCTACTTTGTCTCAGCAAACACCCCTTATAATAGTTCTATTTATTTATTTATTAGTTGCATGTGGTTAAGTAGTGTTTTGAGCAATTTGGAAGACCCTTTATTGTTTGGGGGTGTTTTTGTTTGTTTATTTTTTTCTCAAATCAAAAGTATCTTGCCAGTGAATTAACGAGATGCAACCTTCTTGGCAACTGCTTTCACAATAAACTTTCAGGTGCCTGTCTGTCTCTGGCCCAAGAGTGACAAACAGAGCTTTACTTCCTCAGGTGGGACATGCTCAAAAAACCAGTTACTCTGTGTCTTTCCGTTGAGTTCAGTGATCCCAGTGTACATCACTCATTCATTGGCCATGTCTACTTATTGATCAACGCTTTTAATACATCACCCAACAAAAAGGAGTCAGGAGATGTTCTGTCTACATTCGTACACAGATTTACCTGCTAGCTGTTCATTAGGAAGATGAAAAGGTACTCAAATAGCCTAGTTTTTGTTGAAGTTAATGAATGCTGCAGTATTATCTATGTTAGAGGTGTTTCTCTTTTCTGTGAATTAGTTTCAAGCAATATTTTTCAAGATCTAACTGAAATCCAGGAGGTCGAAACAAGTTCAAGGAATGCTGATGCCCTGAAGAAACCACTGACAGACTTGTTTGAGGAAGTGAAAATTTAAGCCCCTCTGAAGATAATCTCTAAAGCATGATAAAGATTTTATGCAATTAGTGAAAGCTATAAGCAGATAGAAGTATGTCCACAAACACAGAGGAAACTTGGGTCTACCTCTTGTGAAAATAATATTTTTACTGTTGACTGTGAATCATCAAAAAAGAGAAACAAATCATCAGAATAAACTAGGTAATAGCATGAAAATGTATCAGTTTGTTTCTTTAATTAGACTTTCAGCTAATTCCAGTTTCTTGGGTTTATTGGAAATCAGAC
Source organism: Baryphthengus martii (assembly GCA_013396935.1). Taxonomy (NCBI): domain Eukaryota; kingdom Metazoa; phylum Chordata; class Aves; order Coraciiformes; family Momotidae; genus Baryphthengus; species Baryphthengus martii. The sequence goes on along the minus strand of VWZK01015394.1, from coordinate 72,203 downwards.
TAAAGCGTAAAAGTCTTTGAGAAGGTCTAACAGTACTGCACTCCTTACAGAATCTCTTACCCCCAAGCCCTGAGACCATAACTTTTATGATAAAAATTCATCCAACTTTCTTTCAGTAATATATTATGTACTGTGTGAATAGCACTATAAAAGAGTTCATTTCAGCCCAAACATTTCTAAGGGAGCCATAAGCATCCCATACAAACACTGCAGATCTCCAACAGGGTGTAAGACGAATCTACCTTTTTCTTTTGTCTAAATAATTCCATTCTAGAAATAGTAGCCATGCCTGTAAACCACTATCGTTGTTACAGATCTGTTGGGAGGTGCTCCTTTACGTCATGCCTTTTCATTCAATATTGTTAACGTAAAAATGCGCAGTACAATGCAGTGAGGTTTGTTATGGTTACTAAAGATAAAGATCTACACGTTCCCCACACCACCCCCACGCCCCCGTCTTTTTGGAGGCAACTTTAGCCTGATGGGTTTGTTCCTCCACGCACGGGTACCATATCTCTAGCTACTAGTGAGTCAATGAGGTGAATATTATGCCAAAGGGAGAATGATCTCTGCATGTGACTAGCTTTACGTGTCATGCACAGGCAGGGAAGCAAGGGAGAACCTGTATTTCCCACCTACACTCCTATCTCAATCGGTTACCAGGTCTGAATTTGGCGGGTCAGGTTTGTAACCCCACAGAGTGATTTGTAAAGCCCCATATTAAACGACTCCTCTAGAAAGAATTTATGAATATCCAAAATTCTGTCATGCACATGACTTAATCACATAGAAGCTGAAACGTGGACTACATTGATGGAGTGCTGCAGAACAAATTTTCAGGACTTCCTTGGATTATGTGAAATATGTTCCTTCAATAGAAAGTAAATATTATAGATATGATAAAGATAAAAAACAGTGCCTAGATCAACAGTTGGATGGAGCAGAGTAAAGATACACCAGATGGCTGACTGTAAGTGAACTGCACTACAGCCTCTAGATAAGTGAAAATTCATTTTTCATAAGTATGCCAAGCAATTTGCCTCTTTTATAAGGCATCAGATCTTCTGGCTTGTTGGCAAGTTCATGTGGAGAAATACTCATCACTTCAAAAAAGAAAAATAATGGGACATATTCTCTTGTGACATGCTTTGTCATTCCTCAACCAGTACAATCAACAACAGCGTGTTTTTATAATTTTTATACTTTTTAATAACTTTTATATGTGTACATTTGTCCAATATTCTGCTTTTCTGTTCTTCCTTAGATGTATCACTTAGGGACATGGTTTAGTGGTGACCTGGCAGTCCTCAGTTAACATCTGGACTTGATGATCTTAAAGGTCTCTTCCAACCGCAACAATTCTGTGATTCCTTCAGTTCCCATGTCCAATATATCAGTGAAATGGAGCACCACAACCTAGGGTAGGAAAAGGCAGAAAAGCAGAAAATGCCATTAGAACAGCTGAATCTCCAGCAAGACTGTGGCTTTCAGTAATCCATGTTTTCTGACAGGTCCTGCAGCAAGGCCAAGGAAGGGGTGACTGATGCTGAGCAGCGAGCAATGATGCAGAGCTTGATTGATGCAGAGCTTTCTCAGCAAGCCTAACACCATCATGTAGAGCAGCAGGGGAGAGGGGCCTAGAGGTGACTGAGGAGCAGTGAAGCAAGACAGTAGTGAAAGGTTTCACAAGAAGGGAGCCCAGCCTTTCCTTCCACACCAACTCTTTGTACACTCTTGGGCAATGAATTTCATGCACCTATACAAAGAGTCCCTTTACCGGGAAAATCGCAAGCTTCTCCCATCCCCCAGGATCACTTGCCTTGCAGCACAAACAAATAGTGCAAAAGTCTTGCTGTAGAGAGAAGGAAACCTTTGAATGAGACTCCCGGACAAAGGATGACCACATATCTAAGCACTTTGCACATCTACTGGGTGCATCTTTTCCAAACTCTCCTTGTTCCAACAGTGCTGTGACTCACAGTGACAACGATCAATCAGCATATGATGGAGCTATGGTGTGGCATTTCCCTCCCAACATCCTCTCAGTCTTGTGTAACACAGAAACAAAATAGACCCAACAATGAGGAGCACTGCTTTAAGCTTATCCTCAACAAATAGCTTTATTTCTTCATTTGTTTCCAAGACGTAGAAGGGACAGCATCTTCCATGTGGGAGCTGCTACAGGATACCACTTTGTGTTCTGCCATCTGGGGCTGTTTCAATCGCAAATCAAGGTATTTAGATTGATTAAAAAAAAAAAAGTTACAACTTTAGCATGCCAATGCTTGGTATCTCTTTAGAGTACAAGTAATCCCACATATCCCGTGACAGTTTTAGAACAAAAATTGCAGCGGCTTTCCAGATGATTTAAGAAGGAATACAGAGTACTAAAGTTGATATTGCTGAACGGGCCCCTTTAAATCCAAATGAGATGTAAACCCGTAAGATCTTGACTAGGTCTCACCATCCTACAACACACTTCCCATTAATAATTGCCTCAGTACCTTACAACTTTCTGAGAAATTGTAATTTGATTTGAGGATTGTCAAATGATCAGCTTTAGGACAGAAGGGGTGGGAGTGGGAAAATTAGTTTAAAAGTCTATTATATTTACCTTGATTTGGGATTTGGACTTAGAAGATTGCAGCAGGGCCTGAGGTTGAAGCTCTGCAGAGGCACTGAACTAAGTATAGTTAGCAGAAAAGAAGGAATGAGTTTTTGTGGTCAATACGTAACACCCTTTCTACCAAGACATAAACAAAGCCTCATGCAATTGCCAAGTTACTTCACTCCCAGTCACCGCACTCCCCCCCCTCCACTCCCAGTTCTGTGAAAGTATTTTGAACGCTGCCAGTGACCACATTCAGAATGCACCTCACTGAAAACTGGTGGTCACTGCTGAAACAGCAATCAAAGCTTTGCTTGAACTTCCAACCAGCAATAAATAAAAGAAGAAACGACCACACTGTCAGCATGGTTCTATTTATTGAACAATTCAATTCCAAAAATGACCTAAAAAAGGAAGACTTCAGGGAAAGGCTCACAGCATAGACCAGTTGAATGTGACTGTACCAGGTCTATATTTTCTTCCAAGTGAATGTACATCGTATAATAACTTACAATAATATTGTTCCTAGCTTTACAACTTTACTGTCTCTACTTTTCCGCAAATCCAACTAGACTATGAATATTTGACTTCAGCTGTCACCAAAACACATATGCTTCAAGTTAATATCTACTGTATATGCATAGTTACAGATTTAATATCTCCAAATAATGCAAAAAACCCCAACTTTATTATTTAGTAATAAATTCATAAATAAATCTAGTAATAAATTCAGCCATCAGTCCGGTGACTGCAGTGTAACTGTTAATGCTGAAAAAGAACAAAAGGAAAGCTGTTGACCAAACTGATCGAAAGAAAAAAATCCGGAAATATAAAAAACCCTGAGTTCATAAGCTAGCACACGGCATTTTGAAAATACTAGCTTATTCCTAGGATGCCACAGTTATTCAGTTAAAATGACATCCAGAAATGCCATTTTCACTTAGCAGCTTTGGGGATTATGAGCCTGGGGCTTTGTTAGAAGCAGGGCTCTCCCAGCCAGTCCTCTGCCACTGATGGATCTTTCCAAAGGGTTTCAGGTTTACATGAAAACAATATACTATAATATTTGCTTTAAAATGGTTCAGAGTTTTATTTTGTATTGGAATTCTTGATAATGAGCTTGTCAAGAAAAACAGACTTAAGAGGTACTCGTTGAACTTTCCAAGTTAAACATTTTACCTGAACACACACGAACAACAGTCATGAAAGCCCACAAAAACAGCTGTTAAGGTGCATATTAAAGGTCACAATGCAAACACATATTCAATATTAGGGATATCAGAAACACTCAGCTTCCAACAAAAATCAGTGATTACCAACATGGAAAATGTAGAGTAAAAGCCACACATTTAAATAAGGCTTTCAAACTATTCAAACAATTAAAAGTCAGCACATGTCAGAAATACATGTATACAAAGTTAAATAGTGACAGGTTAGTTAAAAAGCTATTTTTAAAAATCAGTATCATGTGTCAGTACAAGCAGAATATTTATTACAATACAATAGGGACTATTTTAAGTAGTCATAATCTTCTAGAAGCTTTCAGTAATAGCATCATAACAACAGTTTTTATTGTCATACTCACAAAGTTTTTGCTCAAGTAAGAATAGCAGATGTTAGAAAGGAAGCGTTATTTGATTAGTTGGTTTGAAGGGACTTGAATTGGTCCTGTATTTTATACTCCTTATTTTATTGTTTAACATTGTAATTGCATCACTTTTATATTATTAATATCACTAGAAACATAATGTCAAATGTTAACTTTGTAAATGTCTTGAAAAATACTTCTGGACTTAAAAGGATATTTGATGCTGAACTATACCGTGCAATTTATAAAGATTTCAATTTTACCACATGAGCGCACTACATAATTAATTGCTCGTATTATTACTGGAAAGGCAGCCGTGTGATTGTTCTTATACTAAGGTAAACCACAATATACTTACTTTATTCTCATGTTGAATGCTCATACCTTCTTTTGTCTGTCCATGCAGCTTTTAACAAGGCCTCTCGAACACTTCCTGGTTTCTGTTTGCACAGCTCTGCGGCCATTAGAGTTAGAAGCTTTAATATAGCAAATAAATACCTCTATATGACCAGCTGACTGCCTTCTATGTTCATGTACTGCAGTATTAAAAAGCCAGACACAGACTACTAATTTCAGTTATCATTTTGTCTTCAACATCGCGACTGACTTTGTCCTTCACGGAGCTATGCTAGGACCTTCAAGGGGCCTTATTGGGCTCTTGTGTCACATGAAAAGCTGGTTTACTCCTGATTTGAAGTGATATGTGAGTGCACAGGAAATGGAAAGAAACAGAGTAATCACATTTTAGAAGGCTCTTTTCACATAACTTCGGAGATTTGAAGTTTGGGGACAAAAGACCATGTAAACACATCACTTCGCCTGTTCTAGTCACCCCAAGAGAGGGGAATCATCTAGAGGTGTCCATCTCTCTCTCTCTCTGGACTAAGGGAGATCTATATAAATCCATAAGATGAGAGCTGTCTTCAGATAGCTCTGGTTAAGTGAAAGGAGTCCTGTTTAACATCACAGCATATATCCTTCGAGATTTTAACTTACGTAAAAAATATTGAGACTTTTAAAAATCAGCTGCAGCAGTGGAGGCTAATTTAGATTCATTTCACATAGGTGTTGTGGCATGTCTGCACTTTGCTGCTGGTGGAGTGTCTTCAGGAAACGGGATGTCACTTTGTTCCGTGATTCATGCAAGGCATTGAGAGCCCTGAAGCCTTGACAGTGAATGTGCTGAGTGCCAGGCAGGGTATCACTGGGTGTAAGATGCTCAGTACTACTTGAGTGTACTACTTGTCTAGTTATTTATAACACTCCTTTAAAGTGATATGAACAACTGAAGTAAGCCATGAAGCAAATGAGATACTACATAATAAAAGTAATCATATTCTAGGTTCTTCCTGAATTTCTCAGATCTCTATTTTTTTTTTTTTTAAAAGCAGCTGGTTTCTGCACATGAGCAATATTTTCTTAAATAAATGGTGTGGTTAAAAAGGTAGCACAAAATCTTGAAGGCATTGTTTCCCTTTTGTAGACACTACGTAGAAAGAATTAAAAACTATCTCTGTTTATCTGGTGTTTATCTCAAACATGTGCGAACTACCAAAAGTAAAAAGAAGCTATTTGTAGAGAGCAAATATCTGTTTCCTTATCTACTTTTTATTCAGGTCATTGAATCTTAACGGGCAAACAAAAATGGTTTTGTGGCTCTGAAACATATCAGTCTTCATCATAAATGTTTGTTTACAAGCAGTTTCTTCAAGTTGACTGCATTATATGGTAAATCCAAGTGTTTTATAAGCTAAGAGTCCTCACTTAAGCAAACTGATAAAACACTATTCATGCGAACAGTAGCACATCTGTGCTTTTGACCCAAAATGTTTACTTACAGCTGAAGTATTAGTTTCAATCTAGAGGTTTCATTATGCTACAGAAGTAGAATTATTTTTGTGATTGACAAAGCTGTCTCAGTGTAGACTCAGAGTAAAGTATCGGTGATCCCCTTAGTTCATTAGAGGCACATCCAGAGGTTCATACAGAGCATGCTGCATCTCCATCCTTCCTCACTCATCATGCCAACAGAATTATCAACGTCTGCTGCAAGATTGTCACTACTTGTGTTTCTACTGCTTGTTTGTATATTCTCCAATTCTGTGTATTTCCCTCTGTAAGGAGTATTACTGAAGCTCCTTTACATAGGTTAGCTATGTGGCAGCTACATCCACATCAACAGGAGCAAACAAATCTGCCAGTTCACCCTGCACTCCATGCACTGGGTGGCCAGGACTCTCTGGCTGGTAGGCAGTTGCTGAAGTTATCATGACACAAACCTTCCGGAGTAATTTCCTCTCATTGGTCAGCTATTCCTTTTAGCTTTCTGTCATGAGGTTTCTTGTGTTTTCCTTGGAAGGCACTATCACTATTAGGCCAGTTGTTGTCAAGGGCAGTTTACAGGATTTGCAGGTTTAGCTGTTGGAACTAGCCTGATGCACCAATTTGTAAATGTGTTCTTGATGTTTATCCTACCATAACAGCTTCACAGCGATTTCCAAGAAATCACAGAAGGGCTTCTTGAACTGTCGGCTCTTGAGAAGATTGTACATGGAGCCTGCCAGCCCCAATTCTTCTCATTTCAAGAGGAAGGACTATTTTATAATTCAGAAATGAACTGTGCAGAGAGGGAAGAAGGTCCTGGAAGGACAGAGAGTGGGTAGGAGGGACAGGCAGTTCCAGCCTGTGGAAAACTAAATCCCTGTGAAAGAGGACACCTTCCTCTGTGAGCACCGAAGATTGCTTTGGATTCAGACTGGGGCTCCTCTCTCCTTGAGACACTAGCAGCTATCTTTAAATCTAAACAATGCCTAGTTTGGACAGGTAAAGGATAAAAAATATTCCCTCTCATAACGTATTGCCTTAAAAATATACAGATAAAGGCATACAGACTGAAATTAAAGTAGTATGCAAACGGTTGACCCTTAAAAGCTTTGCCTGTGTGTAGTTTATTGCAAACACAGATCCAAATCTATCAAGACACTGAGATAAAAAAGAAAAAAAAAGAGAAAATGAAAGCCCAGATTGAAAAATTAATCTAACAAGAGATCCCAGTCTCTACAAATCTTCATTTTTTTTGAATTTCAATAGAAAAGCTTATTCGTATTTCTCCTTTTTCCCTATATTTACCCCCAAACCCACTCCCTCTAGTGTTTCTTGGAGGATGCTAATATCCCAAAATTCCAACATAAATAGTTGGACTTTTTCTGCCTATCTAGATATAGTTCAGTAGTATTTTAACAAGTTTTTCACTCTGTCGGCACTGCCTTGTGAGCACATTTGATTGCAAAGGTAGACGGCAGAGTTGCTCCCCTACTTGCCTCAGCCTTACAGGCTTTCTTTTTAGTCAGTACAGCTTCAAATACAGATATTTATCAGAGACTATGCCTATCTTCATCTTAAAGCCATGGTTAGAACTTACATTAACAGTTAAACAAGTACAACACTAGAATCAGGACAGAAGTTGCACTTTCCTGTTCTATAGTTTCTCCAGCAGCAGCAAACCCTCACAAAACCTCTCAATGTGTAGAACTTTGACATGGAGTGTATCTCCATGAAACATTTGAAGTTGGAGAGTTAACAGACCAGATCCCCTACTACCTAAAACTCAAGGCAGCTGAAGGAGCAGGGGTTGCTAACAATTGCAGATAGATCCTGTTCAGGTGCCTCTTTCAAGACGTACACATTTTTTCTTAACTTTTTGACAGAAATGAGGTAGAGAGGTCATATAAGCCAGGAAGGATCATCAGGATTCTCACGTACCAAATAATTTTATTTCACTGTGGCAGAAAAAACTCTCGAAGGACAAACTGGATAAGGGTTGTAGAGTCATATCCACTTAGGTATGCTGGAGATTACCTCCTCTTTTACATATCTTTATGTGTGTTGCGTTTACTTCTCTCATGCAATTTTTGCAATCTTTATCTGTTGAACTTGTTTTTTGTTTGGTAACTTGTATGATGTGTTGCCTCCTTAGCTAAACAGACAGATAAAATAAAAAGTTGACAGGAATAATATAAATAAGGTTATTATTATTAAATAAGTGAGTCACAGCTGTACGAAATGCATGGACACGGAGTCATGAGCTATGTATAAGTTAGTAAGGCAAATACAATTTGGGGCTTCATTATACTAAGCAGAAAAATTCTGTAAGTCACCTCCCTCCTACCGGGAATGGAAAGATATTATTTCATATAAAAAATCAAATTCATTTCACTATTAAGCTTCCTAATTTTTTAATAAGCAGGAAGTCCTTTTCTGGAAAACCAGACTTTTAACCCTTTAGCTTACCTTTCTCAATCTCAATTTTTTTAAAAAAAAATCTTCTTCACAAAAACTGTAATTTACAAACAACCCAATGAAATAGGGAAGGTCGAAGGAAACACAATTGTTTGTAATTCCAGGTCTTGCAGACTGCTCTTCCTCCCAAAGTCATAGTCTTTTTTCTTCTTTTAGCCATCTTACAGATCTCTTTAAATATGAGTGACCCAGGAGAGTTCTCCAAACCAAGTGTGCAGAGAGGGCTGTGCCTTAGTTTATGGAACTGCAAACTCCAGAATTTTGAAGCTGCTGTGAGAAGAGAAACACACAATCCATTTACTACAGGTTTTGGTCTCTTCTTTCAATTCAAATCAGTTTTGAAGCCACGTTCTTAATTTTTTAAGGTGCCTCTGAATCTGTCGCATCTGTCCTCAGTTACCTGGTCCCTAACACACTTTGCTCCTTGCCTGTATTCACTTAATGCAGAAAGACCAGCAACCCTTGTTCATTCCTCGTTTGCCCCTTCCCACCTCTAACGCCAAAATCTGTTGGACTATATGCTCTGCTACTGAACTAACATCAAGGGAGCTCTGCTTTAAGAAGAAAATGAGGACATCAGATCTGGAAATGGCTCCTGGAACAGATCTTTAATAAGTTAACTGGAGACTGAGATGTGAACTGAACAAAGCTGGAGCTGAACTTTACCCATGCTGAAGTTGTGGAGTTAAAATAGTCCCCCAGGCAAATGAAAAGAAGTTATTTCCTGCATTGTATGTTCCAGAAAACCTTTTTGTTGTGACTGAAATACAACTAGAGACTTCCTTCTCAGACGCTGAAGGACTTACCGAAGTGGCCCTTACAAATGTGTAACTTTGCAGAACCAGGAAGAGAATCTAAATCCCCGTGTCATACACAGTCTATAGTAAAATTTATCTTGCTGGTAATGCAACCTAATACCCACCTCCCCACCCCTGCCAGGAGCATGACAAAGACCAATAATTCAAGTGGTGCAACACAGTATGTCACATTAATTGACCAGTCCTCCAGAAGAACTGACCCTCGTGTAGCACTTTGATATATCATTCATGAAAAGATTTTCTTTCACCTTTGCATGTGGATTAAGGAAAGCGGATGAAAGGGGAAAGTGTGGATGTCATACCAGGAACAGCAAAAAAGAAAATAGTGTCACACAGAGAGCTATAATTCCCCAGCCTGCTTTCCCAATTCCTCCAGGAGCTATACGTGCGTTTGAGAAGGTGTGTCTGTTTGCTGCCTTTTCTGCCTGATACGTTGACAGAAATGCCTGCATCCTGCCCACTCTACATCAATCATTTGACTGAAGAAATAGTACCTGTTCACCTACAGACATTCAAAACTAAGTTCCAAAAGAACCATAAAGTCATGTCCTGTGCACTATGGGTACGACATGGGTGAATATCACGGTAGATATGTTCATGAATTCACCTGGGGAAGGCTGCCTGGGAGATCAGCAGAGGCTGCAGAACCTATATGTTGTTCCCACAATTACCCCTCTACCAGAAGTGTTACAACTTGCCCAAATAAAGATCAGGCTTAACTCTAAAGGTCTTAAGTCCTTGTGAAGAAACTTTGGACCAGGTTTGCAATGCACTTGTTTTGGGAGGAACAGCAGCTGCCAAGATCTCATCACACACATCTGTAAGAGGAAGCAGTGCTTGCCCTCTGCCACAGACAGGTCTGAGGGAACATCCTCACATCTGAATTAGGTCCTTACTACAGTTTGCATCCTCATGGTAAGGCACTGGATTTTGCTCAGCAATATTCACTTCAAAGCCCATCCATGTGCAAATCATTTTATGCACATCATTGCTTACTTGCTGTACAGAGAAGCTGAGAAATGCACCTTTCAACACATGGTTTAAGAAACAGAAAAACTGAGTAGAGGCATAGAAGGTGCCTCAATTCAGCTATCAAGAGTCACTCTGATTTTGACTATATTTGGGTCTGAATTGTTTTACAAATAAGATGTGTAGTGAAAAATAAATAGAAACAAAAGAAAGTGGGAAATGGAGTGGCTAAGACGAAAGAAGATATTTCAGGAGCATTTCTCTCGATAGCTACAACTGATGAATGACTGTGGAAAGACCTATGATGAGAAAGCAGCCTTATTTCTCATAGTGGCAAGTTCTGATGCACTGTGTGGGTTTTAACTCTGTTCAGGAACACAGGTGGGGGAAGCTGGTTCTGGAACTGCATTGCTTTTTATTTTTTTGTGGGATTCCTCAAGTTTCATATCTTTTACAATAACCTCACACACACACTGATTTTAAACTTGTGACTCAAAGATAGAACTACAGAAGAACTGACTGACTACTGAAGAAACAATTTTGAAATTAGGAGTTAGGAATTAACAACAAAGAGTTTGTCAAACAAAAGGAAAGTTTGAAGCACAGACTGAATTTATAAAGGAGAAAGAGCAGTTCAACAGAAGTACCAGGATCAAAGATCTGAAAGTAGGAAGATGAGTGAAACTCTTGAAGTCACAGACAAGCATTATCCTGTGATGGCAGAACAGAGCACAAGAGTTAGTTCAGACAACCAGGACACTCTCACTCTTGAAGAGAAGAATGGGGAAGAAAGGGCAGGAGAGCTGCAAGCGCCTTCATGACTCACAATGACTGAAAAATATATGATTGTATAAAAAAAGTACATATTTTTATATGGCTAAAAGAGGAGTCAATCATTCCTCTCAGAACAGTAGATTCCTCTCCAACACAGTGTATTCACTCAGAACCAGGACAAAACATCTCCTGAACAGTAGTTCTACAAACGTTGGACATAATAAAGTCTGGTTTCCTAGAGGGTTCTGTCTTCTTGGCCCATTGAAACTTGAGTAGAGTTACACTAAATGGAACTTTAATTGAGCTACACTAACATTATGGATCCAAGGTAAGAATGTTATGGATGTGCCAGCTCTCACTCAGTGTATATATCTTAGTAGACATCAAATAATCGACCTGTCATGTCAGATGTTTTTGAGGTGTGGGGCAATAAAGCCTTGTTTCCAACACATAAACATTTTGATGTCACACTCTCATATTGTTCTCCTGTGCAATAAGATGTAAATTAATCCTGAAGCTTCTCCTGCAGCAGAAGGTCTGCAACAGAGACATCCTAATAAAGTTTCTTCCTTCTCTGGCCTTACAGAAACTTAGAGAAATTTGGGACATCTTGCCATCTGCCAAATTTGACTAAAATTGGCCAAAGGTCCAGGAAATGTTCTAGAGGACAGATTTTTACACCAGGGAGTACATTATTATTGTATAACACATACTGCATGAGTTAGAGGTCATTACTTAGAAAGATGATCTTTTCTACTGACTCTTGATGGTAAAGGTTGGAGTGAGCTGACTGACTAGGAATATTTCTCTTTCCTGGACACATTCACAAGGCTTTGGCAAGTGTCCTTAGTAAAGCAGAGCACACATCTGCATACTCACAGCTGCTTCTGGAAAATACCATTTCTGCAGACACAGATTGTCATGTGTTCAGCAAGGCCGGAAAACACAATTTTTAAATGTTGCCAGGTTCAAACACTTGCACAGCTAAAGAGGGTCTACAAGAGAGATGGGGAAAGCATTTAACAAGAGCTTGTAGTGATAGGATGAGGGGAAATGGCTTCAAACTGGAAGACAGTAGAAATTAGATTAATTAGAAAGAAGTTCTTTGCTCTGGGGGTGATGAGACACTGGAACAAGTTGCCTAGGAAACTTGTGGATGCTTGATCACTGGATGTGTTCAAAACCAGGTCGGACGGGGTTTTGAGCAGCCTGTTCTAAGTGGAAGGTGCCCCTGCAATGGCAGGGGAATTGAACTAGATGATCTTTAAGGTCTCTTCCAACCAAAACCACTCTATTATTCTATGATTCTATATTACTCCAGCAGGAGTAAAAAACAAAAGTGAAAGCATTTATAGGAGAAACAAAACTGCAGGACCAGAGTGAGGTGTGTATATTTTCTAAAGATCGCCTAAACCTCTGGACTCTCACTCTAGTTTTAAGCATTTCCTTACTGTTTCATTCAAGAGCCAATAAAGATGATTTCAGTTCTCTATGACTGGCAATGGCTACTTTCACTGTATATGTACACTGTCCTTCATTTCTTTGATAACAAGGTCCTATCCTGACTCTTCTGTCATATTTAGTCCTTGCAAAATAGAAACTCTTTATGTCTGCAATATTTCTACTTTAGTGCACACTGGACTGTCTCCGGGATTGGTTTATCACCACAGCTCATAATAAGTGACAAGTATGCCATGGGTGGCTCACCTAAATTAATGTGTCACCACCTGTTCTGGACATTTTGTCCAGGATAAATCAGATAGTACTTATTCTACCAGTAACAGCTAAGGACTTGTTTTCAACACACTATGAAGCAGTTTGGGATCCATGCAACCCGTGGTATTCCTGAAGGATTTCTCACCACTATCAGGCTATAAATTTACCAGTGTTGACCATGTTAAGTGGGAAATTCTTCCTCTTCTTTATGGATTTGCCAGTACATTCTTCCATGCATTTGCTTGTACATATATGTGTATATAGTTACATATATCTATTTGATATGACATGATATGTGATATGATTACTCCAGTCTCAAAGGTGCCTGGTCCTAACTTCACCAGGCTGCCTCCTTGTCACATGTCTTTGCATCCTTGTACAATTCTGCACAGGGCTCATCATTACAGTACTCACGTCTGAGGTCTTATGTTGGTGTACTTAGTGTACTTAGTTTGAATACTGTTTCTGTTGTGTTGCTGCCCAGTAGTGGGTGGCACTCTCAGAAAGAAGGGGCAATGTCAGTTATCTCATTAGCTTTCAACTCCATTTTCCTACTGTCTCAGAATGTTTTTTTTTGTACATTGCCCCACCTAACTATGTACTGCCAGTAGAATTTCTGTCTTACTAAACTCCTGGGCTGCATTGGGCAGAGAGTTGCCAACTAATTGAGAGGGGGAGGGATCCTGCTCCTCTACTCAGGATAGGTGAGGCACATGCAGAATGCTGCATGCAGTTCTGAGCTCCTTAGTACAAGAGACTTGTGGAGCTATTGGATTACTTGTGTCCAGCAAACAGCCACAGAGACAATTAAGGGGCTGAAGCATCAGTCACGTGGAGAGAGGATGAGAGAGCTGGGATTGGTTAGACTGGAGAAGAGAAGGCTCATGAGGAGCCCTTAGCCTTCCGCATAAATACCCAAGGGTTTATTTTCTTGCTGTGTTTCATATTTCAAGAAGTCTCTAAACTGCTTATTGTAAGGTATGGATGAGATATCCAAGAGGAATAATGTATCTTACACAGGCTAGGTTCTCACAATATTTTATAAGCACCTTCCGCCATTCACCCAGATATTCACGCATTTTACGTTCTTATATTGCCAGAAGGACCAGTTGGACCATAATGTCCACAGTGCAGGTTCCAGTTCCAGTTCTGGAGATCCCATTGATGTTCCCTTGGTCTGCACTTTTGGCACGAATGGCAAGTGGCTGTTTTGATCCCACCCTTGACTGCTCTACCGAGATTGTGGTTTGGATCTGACATCACGCTCCCACAACAGAGCAAACACTTTTCTAGGCACCCTCTTCTTTCAAGGCCTGCTGACATTATCAGTTTTTCTGTCTTCACAGAAATTGTTCTGAAGACTGTTGTAAACTTCTGTACTGTTCAAACATTTCTACTGAGGTATGATTGATGTATGAACACAGGATATTTAAAGATTATGGTACAATTGCATGTATTATTGTACATATTGTTATCAATGCTTCTTGTTTGTTAACAACCACTTTTCTGATCAGGCGAGTCAGTTAATGGAGGTTTTGTGCAAGAAATTACGATTCTAGTGTTAGATGCCTGCATATACCACTTCCACCTAAGCATTATTTTAGCAGTGTGATACGTAAGTCAATGTACATAGTGCAGGAGAAGTGAAAACACGAGAAGGACCAGAGGGAAAAAAAGGAGGCTCTGGTTTAGACAAAGGACACATCTAAGAATGGACACAGGACTAGTGAGGTTCTGAAAGGGCTGAATTTTGATCCAACAGTCTGTGCCTAAGAGAGAGGATGTTATTCAGTAGCTTATAAAGTAATTGTGAAAGTTTGTTTTCAGAAGAAACACTCTCTAAACTGGGCCTCAGCTCATGAAGTAAAACTCCAGTCATTCTAACAGTAAAAGTCAATTCTGTTCCAGGAAGGTTTTAAGCAGATGGGCTTGAATCTTGAAGGAAAAAAAAAAAAAAGATAGCACAGCACTTTCTGGTTTGTCTGCATGTTGTTGGGAAGGGTGCAGGCAGCAAATCTCAGCCCCAATGCACCACGAATGGCTTCGAGAATCCCCTGGAGCTTCTACTGCCAGCACCAAACACTGCTGGTTACCAAGGAGAAAAACCTCACTGCTATCTACATCAGGGCTATCAGGAGTTATTCTTGTTTAAACCGAAGCAGAGAAAAGGGGCACGTCTCCTTCCTACGCCGGTGCTTTGTTAAGGGCCGTATTACTAATAGTTCAACATTGATTCTAAGATCAGACATCCAAAGAGAGCAACAAAAGGAGAACCAAACTATGAAGTGAACTACATGGCATTTTCCCCATAGGTGTTTCCACCCTTGGAAAAGGCAACATAAGCCTTAATAATACATCTCACAATACGTATCAAAGTTTCCATTGCTTTGTGATAGTGATGTGTGGCAACACTTTCAGAGAGGGAAGGGCTTGGCCACGTTGTGGGAATAATGAATATATTTTATGAACTACAGTTACTGGATTATGTAAACAAAGTAAAGCTTACTTCCAGTTCTGGATTTGGAATTTTTCCCAAGTTTGATATGAATCTTTGACATTTCTGGTCAGAGAACTTCAAAACTAGCATTTGTATCTGTAATTTTAAAACTCAAGATTCTGCATTACTTTATTTTTTTTCCCTTTTTAGACTTCTAAAGATGGCAAAAATACAAAAGCTCTAATGACACTCTAATGGAAAAGGAACCTTCTGATACCAAGCCTTTAGAAAACCGATCCCTACAAGTAGATGGGCCCCACCTTGCAGCAAATTGAACAAATAAAGAGTAATTTATCTCTAGGTACAATAAGCATCATACAAAAGTTTGTCAAAGGCCGGATAATTCCATAAAGCTGCTCAACAAGAAGCTAGAAGTGATTAGAAATGAAAGGTCTCACAACACCACCCTGAGTACTCAGCTCTTAATCGGGTTATCAGACAGCAGGTCTTTTCTTAATTGATACAGCCTTTTAGCAAATGAGGGTGTTATCTCATTAGTGAGGTCATAAAATATGAGTCACATAAGAGTCAATAGGATATCTAGCACAAAGGCGATGCTATGCATTATAGAGCTGAACATATTGTAGGTGTTGTAGGTGCTGTTTGCTTAAAGGCAACTGGTGCATGTTGTGGCTCTCTTTCACCTTCAGAAAAACCTGTTTTGACCTCATTTTAAGCCGTATCTACTGTTCAAAGTAATTCTGCTAATTATGATTTGATATTGTTGCTTTGGCAATACTGTGTGACATTTTGAACCCAGGATTAATTTTTCACAAACAGCTGTAGTTCCACTTATTTTCTGTTGCCACATAGCTGAGATTTTGATTTAGCTAAGCTAAGCGTGTTCTCTGAACACTGGGGTTTGTGTGGTCAAACTGGCAACCAATTCACTCATATTACATAAAGAAAAATTAACGTTATGAACAAAATATTTCACAGTTTTACCAACATTTTATCCTCAGAATGGTTGCCAGTCAGCACTGGACATCTTATCTTGGAGATCTAGCTCTGATAACTCCTGCTTTCATACTTGAATTTTGGCAAGCCTTCAGCTTCGATTTTCTTCAACGCTTAGGCAGCTCTCTGGTGTTGCACTGCATGAAAACTAATGCCTTAGTGTTTTCTTTGCTTCCTTTTTTTTTTTCCTTTGTTTTTTCTTTTTTTTTTGTCTCAAATCAAAAAGAATCGAGAGAAAATGAGTCCATAAACAAAACCAAGATATTCACCTAACAGTTAGGACAGTCCTAACAAATCTCACTCATAAAAAAATTCTTCCAAACTAGAGTCAACATCCACCTGCTGATGCTTGAAGTCAGGGAAAGCAATGAACCGCATCATGAGCCAGCCACAAGATCAACATGCAAATAATTTTCTTTGAAATTATTTGTTAAACCAAATCAAAAATCTTTAAGCAGATTAAAATATTTTGTGTACCTATAAGAAATGTTTCGCTGCACCTTCAAGCCCTCAATAGTGCTTTTAAACACAGAATTATGCAAATATAAAAGACAGGAAGAAAGGGGATTTTTCTGGTCAGAGTATCTCAAGCTGGAAGGGACCCATAATAATCAAGTCCAACTCATCCATGTTTAACTCATCGGTGGTAGCAGTTAGACACTAATCTTTCAGGAATGGATTTCAACCTGACAAACACACACATGGCAGAAAAGCCCAATAGGTTTTTAGAGTGGGTTTCATTGTACAGCATCCCTAGTACAGTGTACACAGCAATGCTGCTTCACTGTTCCATTACGAATGCCGTCAGGGACTGGTTTACCAGGCACACAGACTATGGCTTCTCCCACCTTTCTTCCAACTTACTTAGTGCAACAGTCTGGCCAGTCACATCAAATGTAACGTTTTGTCTTAGGTCAGAAATGGTGTTAAATATTATGTTTGATGGATAAATAATTTTGTTCTGTTAAGAAAGGAGCAACAGCTGCAGGGAAATGCTTCCAAGCAGCAAAACAACTAGAATAACCAGAAGAACAGAAGGTATCAGCTGACACGGGAAACTAATAAGCCTTAAGGATTCAATCAATTATGTTCATTATAAATTTGCAAAAGAAAAACCCTCCCAGTGTACCCTACAAAATGACCTGAGGCTTTAGCTTCAAGTAATGTGAAAAACTGCAGAAGACTATCCCAAACACTACCATAGCCAACAGGCTGTAAAGAAAGCATTCATCAGTAACAGAGTTGACTCAGATCCCTAATCATGTTATCAGAGAATCTGAATGGTTTTAGAATAAGAAATCATAAGCAAAGAGTTTCTCCCTGTCACTGACTTTGAATAGCTTACGGTTATACTGAACAAATTTCTACCTTCCTAGAGAGAAACAAGTTCCAGCTACCACCCCATTGCCATGAGAACCATCCTGAGCATACTGCCCTCAACAGATCATGGAGTCGAGCACTGCTTAAGTCAGCACTTATGTTATAAACGAAAAGACTGCGTTCAATAAAAAAGGAGATCATTCAGATAAGAATCCAAAAGTTTAATTTGAATGTTGCTGCTTAGACTTGAAAGCTCCACTGTCCTTACAAAGGCACTCCAGCGAAGCTGGAAACTCATTCCCTGTTTCATGCCAAATGCATATGCAAAGGAGGTCACTGTATCACTGAGTACCTGTGCTGTACTACAGACCAGTATAGTGATAGATTTTTTAAGAAAATGTGTTCATTTAGTTGATGTGTAAGAGATAATATAGAGTATATTGTCCAAATAAGACCTGGATAATCTCAGGCTACAGAGTTTTATCCTGATAATGAAGTATATATACTTAATGGCTTTGATAATTAATACTGAAATGTAAAGTCTTTTTTTCTACCAACACTGAGGTAACTCCAAGTCTTAGCTCCAACAACTATGATTTACCATCTGTCAACTGCTATGAGCTACGGTTCAGTGTCATCCTTTTAGGACAACTGTCATCGAGTTACAACATTGTGAACAGCTGCCCAGAAAGGCAGCTCTTTATATAGTCATGTAGAAGGACCTAATTTCCACATTTCTAAGGAATTGAATGCAGCTCAGCTTTTTATGTATGTTGCTCAAACTGTACACAGAAAATTACCCTGAGAGATGTACTCAACCCACAGATTTTTATGATAGCATCTTTACGCCACAGGGAAGCAATGGGTGTGTTTATGGAGAATCTCAGGCAGATTTTGAGTTCATTGCCTGACTGAAAGTCACACAGTCTGTGTTAATAACCCTTGCAGTAGTAAATAACACAGGTAAGACAAGAGTAAACAATCCATTCAATCTTTCTCACTTTCTCATTCCACAAGCTTGAATTTTTCTCCCACTATCAATAGTATAGCTGGCTTGGTTCACAACAGTAGCAGCCACAAGGTTCTAGGTTTGCTGCCTTCCTCCAACTGGCCAGCTTTGCAGCAGCAGTGAGTAGTCACAAAACTCAGCTTCAGGGTTGCAACTCAACCCACTGAGGTGAAAGAGCACATTCC
The DNA here is from genome assembly GCA_013396935.1 of Baryphthengus martii. NCBI lineage: Eukaryota > Metazoa > Chordata > Aves > Coraciiformes > Momotidae > Baryphthengus > Baryphthengus martii. The sequence continues at coordinate 53,463 of VWZK01015394.1, read as the reverse complement.
CTCTAAGGTCAATAGAGGGAATCAAGCTTCTCCAGTGGAACATTTACAACATCAAAATTAGCATCCTGCCATTTTCCCCTAGCAGCAGAAGAGGTGGGATACAGTTACATAAACAAAGGCACACAAAGGTGTTCTTTTCAAGTGTCTGCCATCACCCGTGCTTGAAGACACAGAAGGGCACAAATCCGTCACCCTGTTCATGCCTCTCAGGCATTCTCGGTTATTTAAAGTGCCCCAAGACTTTTTCATGCCACTATATTCAGGCAACTAAATTCTACTTCCAGGGTCTAAAGAAGGATGTCCAAAATCAAGCTGCTCTTGGGAGTCCCCAGAGCTTCCAGATGCAAAAAGGTAATGAAGCACTGAAGGAGGAAGCATCATTTCTCATTCTTGTAACAACTCTTTGCTAATGTACCATGTAGTTTTTTTGAGTGATAACAGGTTTCACTTTCAGCCCTATTTGGAAAAGAGAGAGGGCACAAGAGTGTACAAAAATATAAAGGAAAACTATGATGTGATGCATTATTTATAACCATAAAAATGGTGCATCATCCATCCAAGCCAAATCCCATCTCATCAACTGTTAAGAGAGCCTATGGAAAATTCCAGCACCCATTTTCAAGCCATACAGACAAAAATAGCAAAAATTTCCAAGCTTAAGTTATTGGTAGTCACATCTATCGAATAATTAAACAGATACATCAAGAGGTAATATGTTTAATTTCATTTGCCAAAGATTAAAAGGGAACATTCTTTGATAACGAAACAGCTACTACCTTTTTTTTTTTTTGAGAATAGTAACATATGATGTCCTTCCAAAATGCTTGCTAAGATGTTTACCAAATATAAATTATTGCTGCTTAATATTTACACTTTTATGGCAATATACTCACTGCACTACAGGATGCAATAAGAGGAGGAATCCTGCTCTTGATGTTCTACCTCACAGGAAGGTCTATAAGCACAGTGAGTATCCATGGGCTTTGAAAGCCACTTTGACTTGGGCAGGTGTGTCCATGGCTCATACCTGCTGAGCTTTAATTCTCATTGCAAATACAAGTCCACTCCCTCCACAGTCTGGAAACCCCTCCTGTAACCCCTGACAGAACTGCAAGAATATCCATGGTCTATTATAATTATCCCATGAAAATGTAAGTTAATTGTATCTACATCAACAAAGCTTGCAAAATGAAATTATAAACAATCATTCATGAAAAGCAAGCTGATGAGCAATACCTTGTTCCTTCTCTTACACCAAGAACATAAGAATATATAGTGTTCCATTCTTTGAGCCTGTTGTTTCCATTTTAATGTTACAGGAAATAAACAAAATTGGAGTATCTTTTCCATTATTTGGTATATATTAAAACTTACACCATTAGGTAGCTAGGAGATGATACAGAGGTCTAACGAATTCAACATCCTGCTGCAAAAAATCCCACATCAACTAGGTAAAACATAGCTCAACCACACTGTAAGTTTCCATCTAATTCCTGTCAATTAATTATTAACAGAAGTTCCGAAATATAATGGATATTACTTACAGAACTAAAGACATCGTCCATATTACTGAGCAATTAATGTACTTCTGAACTGTACCACACTTGTAGATCTTCCCTTTTTATCATTACAATGTATTCCTCTTGAAACTGTAACTCTCAATTGCATCATCAGAAAAACCAGTCACATATAACAAAGGACTCCCATCTCTATGTGAAATGCAGTTGTTTCTTAAAGACCAGACCAATCAATTTTCCACCAAAACGCAGTGGCTTCAGCTTTTAGAAACCTATCCACAGCAAGATCTTTAATCCTATGTGTACATACATTATCTTGGGTCAATTGTGTGCTAGATCTGTCCCAGATTGTTGTCACTAAAATAAAGCCTGGAATCCACTGTCAGGCATGAACACTGAAAGCATGTCAAGCTTGAAGTTAACATGGAGTAATCAAATGAACACTCTTATTAAAGAAAAATCATTTCCTCATGTTTTCAGGTCAGCTTGCAGATAAGTTAAAGGACTCAAGCTAAGAAAGTAAAGGAGAAAAGTAGCGTCACAAAAAATGACTGGGAATGAGAACTGCTTATTTGAAAACCACTGTGTTATCAAGTTGTTGTGTTCTACCACATCTGTAGCCACTGGGAAAAACTGCAGGTATGTGTACTGTAAAGCAAATTCGATCTTGCAAAATAGCTCCCCATTTGCTACCTTGCATCTCACGCGCTTTGTAACAAAAACTACCTGGCCTTTTTTTGAGCAAAGTAGCACGTGTTTCCTTACTAACAGTCATTCCAAGGAACAAGCTGTTGTAAGAATCTATTGGACCTCATTTTCATGTTGCTTCAAATATTTGCTTGTACTTTGACCAAAAAGAGATGGGGATTTCCAGGCAGAGAGATACTGCAATAAACAAGACCAAGTTTAATGGTTCAGTGTGTTTGTCATGTGGATGAAATCCACCCATGGATTTGAAAAGCCCTTAATTATAGTTCAGCCTAAAGAGCTCTGCAGGCCAACAAAAGTTGACAGGTGGGTATCTGCCAAAAAATTTAACACACAACAGAAAAATATAATGCTGAAAATGTATATTGGCGAGTCTAATTGCTCCACATCTCTGGTGCCATGAACGTAGGAAGCTGGGTATTAGTTTCTCCCTTACAAGAAATCTAACTCAACTCTAGTATCATACTCATTCCTAAGTCCCGATTTTAATTGCTTGCTCATGTGGCATGTATTTCATATATCCTTACTCCTAGGCTCTTTTTGGATGCAGACTTAACTCCACTCAGGATGAAAACTGGATTTGAGGGATACCTCCACTTGGGAACTTCCCTTGCGAGACAGATGGAGACACATTAGGACCAGCTCACTCTGACCTACAGGGTCCTTTAGCATTAACAAACCAGATCGTAATTCCTCAAATGTCCTAGTCCCATGCCCAAAGTTCACAATTCAAGAGTTTGGCATGATGCTTTAAGACACCCCCATCCCCTCATAGATTGGTGCACTTTAGACTGAAAAAGGCCCAAACCAAACACAGAATGATTGCGTGTTATCACCACAGACGCTGCACATAACACCCAAAGGAAATGCAGGTCAAGAGCTTCCCAAGGCAAACATGGCCAGTCTGCTTCATAGGACACTAGCCTTGGCACTCAGATAGTGTGGGTAATATCTTTAGCTGTGAAGGCACAGTGGGGTGTTTATGTGAACAAACTATTTCACTCTCCTCTGTAACAATCAAGAGCTAAAACTCAATACCTCATAGTAGCTTTTGATTTTCTAAAGCCAAATACTTTATTTTTTTTAATACATTAACCTCTACAGTTTAAAACATGTACACACACATGCACATACAAGTCTGTAAAAAAAAAAGACTTCTGAAATTGCTTTACATTGAAGTCCTACGTACTGCCATTCCTTCAAGCGTACTTAGAAAATACTCTTCTGAATGTCTAAAATTATCAGATTTTTGTCTCCTTTCCTTATCTCTGAGCCCTCCTTCTCTTTATAGAGGTTCTTTTACTTTTATATTTTCTTGGGTTTATGCCCTGTTACTTCTCTGGTCAGTGTTGGCACTATTCTTATCAAAGTTCTGTTAAGTGTCTAATATAAAAAACAGAAAGTAATGTAAAATACAGAAAGAAACTCACATGTAATTAATTTCAGAATCATTGGTGGAAAAGGGCTTGAAAACATTTTATAATGGAATTTAAGTAATGGATTTTTTTGATATTTTGGTAGAAAACTGGAACTAATTGTTTTCAGACAAGAATAGCCTTCCCTCCCGCTTTTTTTTGGCTCTATGAGCCTGCTGCCGAAGAGATGGGTATGTTGAGTTGTCACTCACAAGTCTCTGCAATATTGGCAGCTCTGGAGGTCAGGTCTCAGATATGGGACACCTCCAGCCTGCCCACCAGTCGTGGCAGCCCTCATTTGGTGTCTTGTGATCATGCACAAGGACAATCGATTCCAGCGCTACCATGCAGATCTTGAACCAGGCTGTGTATGTTTGTACAGGAGAAGCATTGGGCGATGTGGGCATCACGTACTTCCTGCACAGCTGCTTTTCGTCTCTTCAAGGGAACGGAGCCAAATAGGAACACCTACGAACATGAACCATGCCAACAGGATACAAGTGGCCCATCTCCAGGGTCACCATTTGTTTTTTGCAGGGAACTGACATGTAGTCAGTGCTACGGTAAAGGAATATGGCTTGTCATCTGCCAGGAGCACAGACAAGCTGACCCATTGACTCCATAGGCCCTGAGGGCTGACACCCGCCATGCAGAATTGAAGCCTATAGTCTCCCAAAAGATTTCCACCTCCCTGTTACCCCTTAGTGATGGCGGTGCTCTGTTTATGGGCATACCCAAGGGTATCAATGTAAAGATTATTACTGATTGCTTGAATAGAGTGCCTAAAGGCATCATGAGGTCAAGCCTTTGCTACTTTGGAGTGAATAAGTAAAAGTCCTATTACTGACTTTCACAAGGCCTCTCTCTCTTGAACAAGTCAAGGCAATACTTGAGCGAGATGATTTTATATAGCTGGTAAAAAAAAAAATAAGAAAGAAAACTCATAAAAATTTTTATCTTCTTTTTGTGATCACAGATGTCTATTTCCTGTAATAAGTTTTGTATGTTGTCAGGAATACAGGCTTTTAAAAATGGAACTAGATGCTTGATTTGGGCCAGAAGGAAAACATCTGGAAAACGTTAACTATTCTGTTCAAAGTGTGATGGGCTCATCACCTTCTCTAACTCTACCATTTGATCCTGTGAAGGGTACTATTTAGCCTGTCATCATTGCCTCTTTCCCCCCACAAATTCCCTCAGCAATTTTTTTCTCTGATGTGTCTGAATGCAGACTGTTATTGCTGATAATCCCCACTTGCCGCCAGGAAGAGGCTGAATGGACACGTTAAAAAAGTAGCCCGAGTTACATTCCCCTTTCATGTTATCACTTGTTTGGTCAGACTATGCTGCAAGAGACAGACAGTGCGGGTTATAAACCCACGTAAGTAACAATAGGAAGTAAAGAGGGGGAAGAGTTGCAAAGGAGAAAACACAGACTATCGTTTTTATCAATTCATCTAGCCAGGAAAGTCAGCTAAATACAATCATTAATACAGAGATTTGTTGAGTTGGAACATCACCCAGGTTTGGGTTTTGGCACCAGCACAGGAAGAAGTCAGATTGTCTGACTCGGTAACTTTGAATGGGTTGCTGTTTCTCTGGTTATTTACGGCATCTGAGAGTTGGTAAATCAGTAAATTGCTAGCATATCTGGGTCTGAACTTAGCAAGCTTGACCTGCTCGTCCAGTTACTGTTACACGTGCTTTGACATCAACTTTAGCAATAAAGAGGATCTGAACCAGGAACTCCTATAAACAATTTTCCTTTGAAATCAGATTAGCAAGTCAGAAATGCCAAGTGATAAGAGACTTTCTTACACAGACTTCCTGTAGCAGTCCCAAGTCAACGGCATCAGGAGGACTCAAGTCTTCATATCCACCAAAACAGGGAGAAAAATTGTTTCACTGTCATCACAAAAAGTGTAATTTTAATTTCACTTCAGCAAGTTGTGGAATGTAATTAGAGATGTATTAAAATCAGATATACCTTCACAATTTTAAAGAAAAAGCAAACAAAAATGTATAATGTCCCTGGACGAAATATCCACCTCAAATCTAGAAGAGAAGAAAAGTGAAAATATACGGGAGAGGGGATCAACCTGTAATGTCTGTGTTTTCTGGTTTTGACATGGTTCTTTGCAGGCAAAAAGTGACCCTTCCAAGCAAGCAGATGGAGAGTTGTTTCTTTTGGTTGGGTAAGGGGAAAGGTGTGTTTCTTTTTTTGGAGTGGACTGGCTACTATGGAGGTCTTTTTAGCAAGATTATCCCGGCATAATGTTCCTGACAAATTTTCTAGTAGTAGTTCTAATATTGATAGGAGTCTAGTGTCTTCAAGATGTTCACCAAGAGACTCAGGAAAGCCCATGCGTTAAGGTGTGGTAGGCTGACTATACACCTGCATGTTGGCATCACATCTACAAAGTATTTCTACTACGGGCATCACATCAAAACCTGTAGTATCTGTAAAACTGGATGGGCTACTTTCCAAAAAGCCATTTACAGAAGGGATTTCATATGCATTCTGGTTTACATTAGTCTAACAAAATCTCTGACTGGAACATGTAGTAAAGCTACACCTGAAGTGACTGTTCTGTAGTAAACACCATAAAAGCAACATTCAGAAGTAGCTTTCTGACACCTGACGCAGGAAGATCAGCAGCACTCCTTTGATTTGATCAATTTTAAGACAGAAGAAGGAAACATCTTATACTGCTGAAAAAATGGACTCAGCCCTGTACATTCAGTATTTTCATACACAAGCTCTAGTTAGGGCTGTGATCTGTCATCAGTGTGGTGGGTCGTTACCCACAGGTATGGTGTTTCTTCTGTCAATATTTGTTCAAGTCTGCAAATAAGTGGATTACCTGCATGTGTATGTCTCTGCAATGGTTTGCATGTTCAATTTATTGTTATCAGATCACAGAGGGTGTAACACAAATTTGACTACATTCATTTCAAAGAGATAAGCTCCTTTCTCACCCTGGTGACTTATGACAGACTTTTCGCGGCAAGGACATCTATGGGACAGAGACAAGATCAAAAGACATAAACTAAACAGCAAGTCAGGAAAAAATTCTACTTCTTACATTTCTAGGTGTAATGTACAATAATCAAGTCAAAAGATTTCTCATCAGAACCAATTTTAAAGATAAAAATGGCTTTTTGAGTAAATGTAAATTATGTAAATGCAACTTGAGTGAATTTATTTAAAACAAACAAACAAACAAAAACAACTCCAAAGGCAATGTAAAGAAAAAAACTCAAGAGAATTTTTTTTTTTTTTCCATTCTTATAGACATCTGAAAGGTCAGGGAGAAGAACGTGCTCAAGGTGTTAGTTTGATGCTCCTGACACATCTTTACTACAAATCTGGTAGAAAGAGGATTTCTACTCACCTGACAAATTTTATTACAGCAGTGATTCCTACTTTAAAGCAAGCAGAAGTATAAGGGGAAAGTGTTCCAGAGGTGAACAGAGGATTACACACTTTTCTATCATGCCTGGAAGATAACCTATATCACCCCAACTCACTAAGCCGTCATGAAAGCCAAATTTGTGTTGAGTCATTGAAGCAGGATCTTCCAGTCTGTGGGAAAGTTTAGGCTTCTTTGATGTTCCTGGTTCAACACCGACTTCCATTTTCAGATGGTAAATGGTAGGGTCCCTGACTTCATAGTAAATAAGTATTTCCATTCATATCCTATTGCAAGAGTTCCACTGATGGGAGGATGGGGGTGAACTCTATTTGGACTTGGCTATAAATATTCATTCTTTCAAATATATAAAGGAGATTTTCAGAGATATTCTCGGTCTAAATGCTTCCTTGAGCAAGATCTGCTGTAAATTAGCAGAAAAACCAAGGGATTTGGCAGTTACAAGGACACTGAAATTCTGTACATGAAATGTGCAGCAAGTTGAGACATGTAAATTCCAGGTGGGTGGTGGAAGTCCCTTTTTAATGCTACACAGCACTACAGTTAGAGCTACCAGCAGTGGGCATTTGGAGAAGCACCTGCACATGCTTGCACTACATTATGATAGCACTGAATATGGAAAAAAAAATATGTACTTCAAAAATAATCATGTGAAAGGAGTGGAGGATTAGGGGATTGTGCAAGCCTGTAAAAGAAAAATAACCATAACTATTAGCTTTATTCCTGTACATTATTTTTATATATTTTCTTTCAGTTTTTTCTCTACTTCCTGTTAATATGAAAATGTCTTTCACAAGCCACTTCCCAAAGGAGTTTATTTCAAATTAAACTATATTTCTGCTTCTTTTACTCTTTTTCTTTCCTCCGTCCATATTTTTCCTTTAAAAATTATTAATTTCTTTTTACAATTTATTTTAAACCAGGAAACTTTCTGCTTGACATTATCTCAGCTAATGCCCGCTAATTTTTTTCCCTCTGCCTTATAAATCCCTTTTTCTTTTTATGAGCTTCTGATTTGCTTTCTTCTGATATACCTGACTCAAGCCCTTTATTGTAACATTTAGGGATTTCATATATGCGTGCTCTATTTCTATCTTTTTTGTGTTCCCTTTAAAGGAATTACCTCTCTCTTTACTTCTCCACACACTGCTAACATTTTTATAGGCCAGATAAAGAATATGAGCTGTACTTTCACACATTAGTGTGTCAAAAGGAAGAGTAAAGGAGTTTGCTTTTGTTTTATTAGTTCTATTTGTTTTATTAAAAATAGTTTACCCGTTTCTTAAGAAAAAATACACTTGTTTTCTCTATATTGCACCCCATTATAATTATCTATGAAGTGTCCATGGCTTCCTATCTCCTCTGGTTTTGACTACAACTTTAACATGTAAATGGCCAAACAATCAGCTTATTCCACAAAATCAGGTGAAAAAACCATAGTTGGTAGGCCATATAATGTTTGTCATTTTAAAGGTATTTTAACACATCGGCCAAAATCATCGATCAGTGGAGGGCTTAGATGATTCAGGATCTTTTTCTGCTTTCTCCCTTCTCACCACTGGTGCTGTAGCGATCCTTCCTCCCTGGCTGAATACAAAATCCAAACAGTAGGCCCAAGTGGGGACCTGCTACGGGTGAGCTCCACAACGCCTAGGACAGCAGGAACCTGTCACTAGATGCTGTGCCAGGTAACAAGCTGAGGTGGTGCTTCTGCTCCTCTGCACAGCGAGCACAGAAATACAGCAGAGCCCTGCATCCTTGGAAGGTAAAGTGTTTTACTCAATAGCTTTGGTCTTTGGATCTAATTTTTGGGAGGAACTGCTGCCTAGGAGACTCTTAATTTTGCGAAACACAACTAGGAAATCACAGGGACTTCAGATACAGTTAAACTAGAGAGTGTCTATGGACACTGGAGAGTTCAGGTCTACGTGTCTTTTGGTTTCATGGAGCATTAGTTGGGGAGAGGTGATTAGCGCAAATTCCCAAGAGATAAATGACTTGCAGAAGATAAGCCTCCCACAGAGAGCTGCATATGACCCACTATCCATCTGTGTATGCACAGGAATAATGGAAAGATAAAGACCTGTGCTGATATGGAGCTGATATTGTCTCCATTTAGAGTTCAGAGTAAACTCCACAGAGCAGAATTGCTGTGCGCCCCCTCTCTCCCTCCCCCTTCCCTCCCAAGGGAGGATACAAAGGGAAAAGAGGAAGGAAGCGCCTCACACCAAATTGGAAGTTAAGACTAGGAACAAAATGTAATAGGTAACAGATAAACAGGGAGAAGGAAATATTAAGGGAAGAGGGATATACAGAAATATACCAAACCAGTCCTGGGATGGTGATGGATTGTGCAGAGCACGTGGAGCCAGGCCTAGCTGAGCTAGATTGTGGTCCCACAGCAGCACAGTCCAAGGGAGAGAAAAACGAGGGGCCCAAACCCACACTTCCTGTCCTTTTATAGAGTGTGGCAGGGAAGGGGAGGGAATACCAGGTGTTTGTGTGCCCCACCCCAATTTGTTAACTCTTAAACCACAACAGCTATAATGTTATTTCACGAAGGCACTGAGCAGAACAATAATCCCATACTGTTAATTTATTGTGACCTCTGACTTTCTCTCTCTATACAGGTGGAGATGAGTCATTTCCTTTTGAGCCATTCTCGTGTTACTCTTCACCATCAGCAGGTATTGTCAGAGATGACTGGTTACCATGGAACAAGGTCAATGCATCTAAGAGAGTTGTGTGCAGGTGCTGAACAAAAATTAGTTGTGCTGAGGCTCCGTTAAGGTAAGAAGCTGCTGTCACAAAAATTCTGAACTAGGAGGAGAAATGAGAAGTTGTGTTTGGAGGTATCTTGAGATCTGATCTGATGGCAATGAAGAAAGCTATGGGAAGAGACGAAAAATATATGCCAATTCTTCACTGGTACATTTGTGATATATATTACATACTGGGAACTCCAAACATTTTCCTGTGTGCTTTGTTCTGAAATACACAATCTTCTTTTTTTATTTTTTTTGTTAGTGAGAAATATGTTGTGTAACTGGGCTCCAGAAAAAGAACATGTAAACTTAATATGCAAGGCTTATGCCTAGGAGCAAGTAGCTGAATACCAGTCTCAAGTCATTAAGAATTGTAGTTGATTGCTGGCCAAAGATCTGTGATTTTGAAATATTTAAAGCCACATAATCATGAAGGGCAAGGACAATTTGGAGTAAGACCTGCTTAAACATTAGTAAACCTCCAAACTTTAGAAATTAATCGCAAGTCCCCTGTATCACCAGAGCTTTTCCTTCTTTATAGCATGGAAAGAATGGAGTAGGGTATCAATAAGGAGAGTAGATATGGGAAATTATGCAAACTAGTGGCTGTAACCACACTAGAAGCTCTGCAGTTCCTCCTGAATTCCACCACAGACTTACGTGAGGGCAAAGAACAAGCTACACGATGCCTCCTTCTCAGTATTCATGTCTATTCAGTGTGAGATGCACTAGCGAGTGATTAAATTTCACTCCACATGTGTGCACTGCTCAGCTTTACAGAGTACCAATCTGCAAGTCTTTAAAATGGTAACAACAGCAACAACAAAAAAAATCACATACTCGCACCGTTTTACCTGAATTCTGTTCTGTTCCAGTTGCCCTTTCAGACTGTCACCCAGCAAGATCCAAGAGCTTTTCAGCAATTTCTTCAGAGCATCTCCAAAGGATTTTCACCTGTTTGCCACAAATGAAAAGTGTCACACCAGTAAAACACATGCTCACAACTCTTCAAACAAGCTTACATAGAAAACCAGCAGTTTCATTTTGATTATAGCTTTCGAATCCTTTTTTTAATCTGACATCCTAACTAAATGTTTAAAGACGTATCAGTGAATTGAATTAAACTTTAAAAACCCCAGCACCTTCTCTGTTATGGCTCTTAAACCACATCACCTTTCCCACCTCAGTATAAGAGCAGATAGCTTCCAGCCTGTTTCGGTGCTGTGAATGCTCTTCTCTTTCTTCTTATCCCTTCGAACCCAGTCATTGCTTCCTTCCTCCATCTCACCTCCTGGCTGTCTTCTCTTCAGCCCAACACTCTTCCTCCTCCTCTGATCTCTGCTAAGACCATTTCCCATACGCTATTACTTGCATGCCATCCATGTTGCAAGATCTTTGTGGTAGAGAGAAATATTCTGCCCTGTAATTACAAATCTAGCGGAACAGAGATTTGAGCTGAGATCAAGATATGTATATGTATATATGCAAACGGTCAGCAGTTCAGCTTCTCTTTGTATGTTCACAACTTCATACTACCTTCCACAGCAACTTACTCAAGACTCCTCTTTTTTTTCCTGAGTTCACTGTTCCTGTACTGGTCCATCTTCTCTCAATATTTCATTTCTACTAAATAGATGGTCTGCCATAAATGTGGAACATGCAAAGCCCAGTCTGTAACTAAAGGCAAGACAAAAGAATCTGATCCAGATCCACACTTAATTAGGTTTTTAGAAGATGAAAATTATGGTTTCAGTGTTAATGTTCAGGTATACATCTGAATCGCCACAGTGGAGGGCACGGAATTCCAGTTTAGCATCTCTTTGAAAGGTTAGCTCTAGTGGCTGTGCGCTCCTCTCTTACAGTACATCATGGACCAGACTCAAGTCAACAGAGCTAGATGTAAGTAAGTGGAAAAGTACCCAAGTACCCAAATACAGTACCCAAAAATTTACCTTCATTGAGTTTTGGTAACGGAATAGAAACTCTCCATCCAGCTGCTTCCAAACAATGGCGTCCTATGATCTCGATGCAAATATTTATTTAAATTAATGTCCATTTTTCAGGTTTTTTTGATACTTCATAACAGAACAGTATGACAAGACTGCAGGATTGTCACAGGTGTAGAAATAACACATGCTATTCTCATTGGCTTAAATTTAATTTTCAAAGATAGACAGCAAAGAATACATACCATGTTGGAATTCTGCTTTTATGTAAATATTTAGATGGCTTAGTGTGAGATTGAAGCGTAGCACAACCTTGTTCTGAAATCTCATTTGAGGGACCAGTGTCATCCCCCATTTAGGGAGATCATGTATTAGAAATAAAGGTCTTTTATAAATAGATGTTCATACCCACTGAATTTGGGATAAAGGAAAGAATTCCTATCCATCCTAAAGCATTATTATGTGTTTTAAAAATTGACTCTACACTGATATAATAATTATTCCCCTCTATAGTGTAGACTAAACATAAATCTAGTTCTATATGGTTGTAAATCAAAATTAGTGGATTTATGTCCATTTATAAAAAATTTGAACTGGTCAAGTTACTCCACCAGGTCTAACTTGCAAGTTACTTTTTTTTTTTTCCCCTTTAAAAGGTATTTTTCCAGTCTTTCCAAAAGACTTATCTAGCTTATAAATAACTTTATTTTATTTTTAAGTATTACATTATTATACAGTTTAAAACCAAATTAGACACTGTCAGCATGATTTCCTCTAAGTCACTCTCTGTGAAAAATTCAGCAAGGATCTCAGAAACAGCAGTTTTTCAAAGGTTACTGTCTCTTGCCTTGCTGGCTGCAGAGCTAGTGCAGTGGTCAGATACCTCTGGAAGGCTAGTTACCAAAGGAGATATGAAATGAGACCAGCAAATGTCACAGGACACAATTTTGCAAAGGAGCCAGAGGGTCTGAATTGGCAAGAAAAGCCAGTGTTAGCTGGTCCAGGACACTGCCTACCTTGCTTCATCTAGTCAGGGCTTAGTAATGAAATAGCAGCTGGAAACATAAACCTTAAGAGTTCTGCAAAAAACCTACTATCATCCCACCATTCACATGAAAAACTGTATTTCTATGCAATGTATTCCAAAAGGAATTCCAATTTCCGAAAGGAAAACATCATTTCTCTAAGGTTTTGTGTACCTCCTTCAACTTATTCAAGGCCAAGATGATTTCCTTCTCCTCCAGCAAGAGATCTGCATGACTGCTGTGTCTTCAGGTATCTGCTGGACTCCTCTGCTTCTTTTCAGTTGGATCTTACTGGTGAATGCTGTTTCCCTCTCAAAGGGCAATAAACGTGACTTTCCTATACAAGGTGATATTACAGAGTGGAAAACACCACTTCTACCCGTTTTCTGAGTCTAAAAATCATGTTAGAAATGTCACCTACATTTCTTTCCATGAGAAGGTGCTTTTCTTCTGTACTTACCAAAAACCACTTCCCAGCTGGCACCCTGAACAAGTATAGAATCTTAAACAAGTAAAAGTAGATGAACAATCTATAACTCTCAAAGATGGCAGATACAAATAGGTGATCTGGAAGCTGTTCATTTAAACAAATAGTTGCCAGAATAAGCACCTCTAGCCACATCACGGAACCATACAACGCCCTGAGTTGGAAGGGACCTCCAAAGGTCATCTAGTCCACACTCCCTGCAGTAAGCAGGGACATCCTCAACTAGATAAGGGTGCTCAGAGCCTCATTAAGTTCATGTGAATGCAGAATTTCTTCTGTAAATAGTATTTGAAAGTGAAATTAATTATGACGAGAAGGGTCAAAACCTTCCCCCCTCATTTTAAAACTCTACCAACTACCAAATTAGCCTTTTTCCTCCATGTGCCACAAGAGGAGTCTGTTTAATCCAAACTGCCTCATCAGCCAAATCTCTGCAAAATGGGACGAGGCTTGATTTGGGCTGAATTTCACTGGGACAGCAGGAGAGTATGTTCTTAACTTAAAGTGCCACTTTTCCAAGAGATGAAACCACACGCTATTGCCAACAGGAAGCCGCACACTGCAAGTAGTTATGCTCTCAAACAGCCAAGTAAACAATCAGAAGTCACAGGATAACTAAACAGCTGTTTGATATAATTTATTACAATGACTGTAGGATCAATATATTTCATTACTTCAGCCACAGATTTTACTCCAGATAAAGACAGAATACACTTCACAGTCCAGGGTTTAACCTGACTGTGGTGTTTTGGATCAAAATAGAACTAAATTTCCCACCTGAAATGTGTTGGAACTGCAAGTACATGTAATAATGGAAAGAACCTATAGCACATGCAGCGGCAAGACAGATTTCCCAGGACTCCGTTTTTTTCCTGCTGTTGCTGTGCCATAGCCATCAACCAGAACACGCCCTTTCAGGGGTGTTGCTCTCTGTTTAGTCAGTAAAGAACAATGCTTGTGCTGATGTTCAGGGTCGTTTCCAAGGACCTGCAACAGATAGAGCAACATTTCTCTCTGCTACTGTGTAATAATGCTGCCTGATACCCCAGCAGCCACATGTAAACTGGCATGCTTAGGGCAGGTGCTCGCCAAGTGTGGTATTCAGCTCATTGATACTCCTTATTACTCCACAATACCCACCGGGAATAAATGATTCTTCTATTTACATTAGATTGACCAGGAGACTCCTTCAGGGAAAATTGCAATTTTGTTTCTTGCAGTCACTGCAGAAACAAACAGATTTAACTTTATAGTGCATGTAGGGAGCCTACAAGAAAGCTGGGGAGGGATGTTTAACAAGGGCTTGTAGTGATAGGATGAGAGGCAATATCTTCGAACTGGAAGAAGGAAGAATTAGTTCTTTACTCTGGGGGTGGTAAGACACTGGAACAGGTTGTCCAGGGAAGCTGTGGATGTTCCATCACTGGTTGTTTTCAAAACCAGGCTGGATGGGGCTCTGAGCAACCCAGTCCAGTGGGAGGTGTCTCTGCCCATGGCAGGGGGGTTGGAACTAGATGATCTTTAAGGCCCCTTCCAACCCAAACCATTCTATGATTCCACGATGTGAAATTTTGGCTGAACAGAAATTCCACATTTGGGACCTGTATGGTTACTATCAAGGGAAAGCCTGGTATTTATCTGGAATAACATGAATTGGGAGCTCTGCGCTTTGTTCTTACTGAACAAATTTCTTTTCAGATACCTCCCTGCACAGCACAGCTTTGTAGTAAACTTACTCTTCCAGGTGGAAACCAACCAATAAATAATATTCCTTGCTATTGTTCTTGTTCCTCTAGATAATCGTTTGAACAGGCTAGTCTTTGTTTTCACAGACGCTTGGCTCAAAGTTGTTAATTTAGCATTTTGGCATCAGAGAGAACAACTTTTTGGCAGTGCTGTGCATTCTCTGTGGCTGTGTACTTGCTAAATACTTTGTTTAACAATACTAGAACGATAACGATCCACTCTTTGCTCCAACAGAAAATACTGATGAAGCCAAACAGCACAAATTGGTACTAATCACTCACAGAATGAGAAATTGCTGAAAGGAATTCTATAAATTAATAACTTACAAAACAAATATAACAAATGATTATTGTATATTATACTAATATCACAAACCATTCTAGTTCTGTGTATAGATATGTAAATTGGTACCTGTTCTGGACATAGTTCCATTCAGTGTTTAGTTGATGATTTGGATAACAGAATTTCTTGACAATACCAAGCTTGGATGTGCAACAAGTACTCTAGAAAAAGAAGAATCAGCATCAAAATTATTATATTAATTTCCAGATAAACTGGAAAAATATCTACAGTTAAGACCAGAACATAAAAACTAGTTGACTCGTTATTTTGAGTCAGCAAAAGGAATTCAGGAATTGCAGAAGGATTTAGGTGCCAAGAGCCAGCCAGGAAAATGGCACACAGTTTACTGTAATTTCCAGTTAGCATGTCAGTAAAGTAGCATCGTATTACTTCCATTCAATTATTCTGTTTACCACTGAGCAAGTTTGAAATTCTTGTGCTTCCTGAGCACTACTGCACAATCTTACATAGGCAAGCTGCCAGGAGTTTATGCTGCAGCTTCATCCTTGTCAGAGAAATTCTCAAATCAGATTTCAATCTGTAACTACCAGTAGTTCTTACAATGATGATGCTTCCTGAAAGCAATAGTAGAGCGTCAGGAATCGCCATCAGGCTTTTGTCTGTCCTCTTAACTCTCTAAATACATTATTCATTGTGAGAGTAAATCTCTCTCCGTTTAAGGCTCAGGGCAAGACGTACAGAGCAGGATTCCTATGAGCCCTCTCTCCTCCTCCCCCTTCCCTCCCAGGGGAGGATAAAAAGCGGAATGGCGAAAAAAGTGCCTCACACAAAATTTAGTAAGTAATGGAGATAAACAGGGAAAAGGAATATGAAGGCAAGAGCGATATACAATTATATACAAAACCTGCTCTTGGATGGCGATGGATTGTGCAGGGTATGTGGAGTCAGGCCCAGCCGCGCTGAAGTGCCATCACCAAACCTCGAGGGAGGAAGAAGGGGGAGACTCTGGCCTTCCTGTCGCATTTTATAAAGAGTGGCGGGGAAGGGGAGGGAATACCAGCTGCCCTCTGACCCCTCAGGGTCCTAGAGCTATCATCTGTCCTGTCTCCCGTTTCAATCTGTTAACTCTTAAACCACAACACCTTCTCTTTAAGCTCAGTGGAGTTACTCACAGGCTATGCTAATTACAGATAAAGGAAGAAGTCCATTCCTAACACCTTCAGTTCTGCTCAGTCCCTCTCAATTGCATTTCTATAAGGTGCTCTTTTAGTTCACCTTGACCAGTGTTTCAATACCTGCTGTAAGCAAATCTCTTTTGTGACTGTAGTCAGAGCTTAAAACATGACATCACTCTATAAGATACTACTGACAACTATAATTCCTTCCACTTTTCCTCCTATGTCTCCCAAAATTCTCTGTATACCTGCTGGGGCACACTCTGTGGCAGCACTTCCATCAAGGGTAATTTTATTCTTTGTGGTTATTGGAATGAAGAGAAAAAGCAATGCAGAGGAGATTGTTATCTGGAATTGTTTCTCCAACACTCTTTATCACATCATTTCTTCCCTGATTTGAACAGGCACACGTCAAGAAGGCTGCCAACAAAAGCATTGTTTCAGATTTACAGTATTTCAATAAATAGTGTTTTCACTCTGTGAATTGTGGCTCTGAGCTTTCAGTGCCTTGTTTTCAATGAACAACAAAGGGAAGAGTGATTCAATGCCTGCATCCAGAGTGTGGGCACTTAAAATCATCATCAATGCTTTAGCTCTGGTCTCCGCCCTTTCTTAGTAGCCTGCCATCCTGTGTTATTAAATAATGAGCTTTGTTATACACTGTCGTAGACAGTTGCTGGGCTTGTTGTGTATTTAAGATTTTAACGGGATTTGTCCTGGTTAATCTTATAACTGTACAGTGTAAAACAGTCATTGCTCTTTACACAAGGAGAGTGTCCTTAGACCCATTTATTTACTCATTAATTTACAATTCTGGCTCTAACCAGGTTTCTCAGGTGTTGCTACCCTATCCCTTTATTTACTGAGGTAGAAACCAGCATAAATCACCATCCCTTCAATGCTCCTGATTTTTAAACTTCTAAGCTAGAAGCCAACCATACATATCTGTTTTCACTTACCACATACAGAAAAATACCACCTTACGCAGTTTAGAAGCTAAAATGACTCACATTCCAAACCAATGGAATTTTCCTCTAGCTTTTCTAGTGGAAAGTAGATTGCTTATCAAGGTGGATCATCTCCCAGGACCATTGAATTTAATGGATTGCACAACACACAGGTACCATTACTTCCTGTAGACATGAGGGCAAGCTAAGTAAAGGTTTTGCTTTTGGCATTGAAAACACCATGGTAAATTTTGTGACTGCCTGCAAAGGAATCCTTCAGTGGTCAAAGTTTAATTGAATATCAGAAGATTTTATAGATCAGGTACATGGAAACCTGTTTTTACTACATAAGAATCTAGGTTATTATTGCATGAGCAAAAATGTACAAAATTTACATTATGAACTCTTATAAATACTTCTAAGTTCATCTTGTAACAACTAGAGAGAAAAGTACATTTCTTCAGCTAGCTTAATCAGTGTAAATGTGAGCCATGACACACTGGTTTAAAGAGGGATCTGGCTTTATGGATCTTGAAGTCAGAATGTGCATAAACCACTCAGGAGCTACGGACGTGGTACAAATTGTAAGACAAAACACAGAATCACTTAAGCCTTTTGATATGCAGCAGTTGAAATGCACCACAAACCCTGACATGCATGCTGGTGGTCACACCACCTCTGATTACGTGCAGGCCAAATGATTCCTAACACCATGAATGACTTCTCTCATTTTTGTCTTGACCTGATCCACCTTCACTTGGTGCAAAATAAAACTGGATTGGGTTCCTGGAAGCTCAAATTCTCTGTGAAAAACAAGGCAGTCAAGCCTATTTTAATCAAATTTTAATTAATCTTTTGGCAAAGTGGCTTAGTGCTCAGCTGAACAATGCTTCAGATGCTGATGTATGTACTCTTCCTTCCCTTGACTCTTCTGTCAGAAAAATAAAACTCTATCATTGAGCTCTGCCAAGTATTTAACAACTACAACAGCTTATCAACGAATGGAGACAGTTCTTTGTCATTGGGAATCTCTGAGCCAAGAAGGGATGTTTGTCTAAAAGATTTGCCCTAAATCAAATGTAAGTTGGGAATTTACATGAAATCAGGACAGGATAAAAATTGCATGAGAGTGTAGCCCGATATAGAGGAAGTCTGGTTCAATAAAAATGATCACAATGATCTCTGATGGCTTTAAATCTTTGAGTCTTGAAGTGTACTAGAAATTGGATTATCATTGCAAGAGCATGGAACTCGCAGGTAGGTTTGCTTCTGCACAGCTCAATAGAGTTACGTTGAACTAGCTTGGAAGAGTTGAGTTTCCTGGAGTCTTGAATACCATCCAAAACCTATAAGAAAAGAAAGCGCTCCCCACCTGTTTGCAAGAATGATTCAGAGAAAACAAATGAGCATACAAAGGAGTTCCAAAATTACAGGATCCACACCATAAAAGCAAACTTACTTTTCCTGTTTCCCTTATTGTGGGGCAGAAGCAGAAAATGGAGATGGACAACTTTCTGGATAGAGCTTGTTTCAGAAAGCTTAAGAGATCACTCTCTGCTGAAACAAGTAAATTTTTCCTATTTCTTTCTAAGGATTGTAGTAGACTAATTTATTCATTCCTTCTTGTAGACAAAAAAGTTTCTACATGCTCCATCTTACTACAATGGCCACATCTTACCACAGTATCATGAAAACTAGATGAATTTGATACTGTCCAGGGAATCTAGAAATATCATCATCTTGATTTCTGGAGTGACTAAAAGCAGTTTATAACTTAGTCTTACTTTCCTAATCAGCAGTTCATTAAAATCTGCTTCAGATCTGAAGTCTATGTGGGATTCTCTCTGTTCACTTTATTACTAATAATACAGACTCTACCTTTATTTAGTCAGAAATATTGTTAGTTCTTGAAGGAGCTGCAGAGTTAGGAGAAGTACTCTGTCAAAATTAGACAAAGGCTAGAGAAACCACTACCAGCTTTCAACATCACACTCCTACTGAAGACTAGCAGTCAAACTGCCATTGACACAATTTGCCTGATTATGAGAATAGAGAGGAGTATAATCACATCTTCTACTCATCCATAACTGGCAGTTATTTCAGCTCAAGAGAAGGAATTTCAGTTGATAGAGTTCTTATGTACAAGACACGATATGCAACATCAGGTTTTGGTCATTTGTAGCAATGGATAAAAGCAGATAAAGTTTTTTGTAGTTTTCAGATCAATAATGCTGAAAAGTGACTATAAAAAAGGTCAGCAGACAATTCATCCACTGACGTATTGAATGTTCAATACAGTACAAGTCTAGCTGCTCAAGTTTGACAGCATTCTTGTTATATATCATACTTTGGCATTCCAAAATGATAAGGAGGCTGACAACTCAGCTTAGCAAACCATGCAGACCGATTGGTCACCTCCATGACGCGTATTTAGAGAATATATCTGAAACCCACGGTCTGTGATAACTTACAATGTAGAGCCCAGAGAAATGAGAATTTCTCGTGAGCAATTCTCCTCTACGCACTCAGACTCCAGAAGGAGGGATTACTTACGTGAGCAATGAGCGCACGCTATCTGAGGTCGAACTGTGCCATCTTTGTGCGTGTGCAGTATTGCACAACTGCTCAGGATATGATTGGATCCTGCTACTCTCCCCTAGGTGCTCATCAAGCACCTGCTGTAGGGAGCGTGAACCCGGATTTGAGGTTGAACAAGAGCATGTTGTGAGCATGATGGCTGTTCGCAGTCCTCTCTCTCACTGCCTAGGGAATGTGGCTGTCATGAAGTGAACATGGCAAACAGATGTCATCCAATTGAAATAGATACAATTTCTCCCTCAATTTGAATAGTCGTTTTTTGATGCTGTGCAGATCCGTTTAAACCGCAGTTTTTACTCAGTAATTTGATTTCTTCTAGGTTCTGTGCTGGACACTTCAGCATCTCACCTGCAAGACTGCAGAACCTTCACAGTTCTAACTCAAGTATACATTCTAAACACACGCATAAACACACAACCAAAATAAAGCTCAGTACTTTGAAAAATCAATCCTAGGCATGTTAGACTGTTCATCCCAAATTACTGAATACCCATAACTTCTTTATGCCTTGTCTAGCAATATGTAAATCAAAGATAATAATGCCCAAATGTTTCCAAACATACTTTCAAAGGCAATACATCACTATTGATTAACTTCTTAGGTACCACAGAAAAGTAAATGAGGAGATTGATGAATCTGTATTCAGAGTAAGGTTTGAATAACACCTCATACGTGTTAGAACACATAGTTAAAAGTAATTCAGCAAGTGACTGAAGAGATAGTCATTATCTAAGCTCTGTCTAAAAAAGCAAGAACCTTCTAAGAAACACAGTATTTCATCCATGTAATTTAAAACTATCTTAAGAAACTGCACTGATGGTCTTAACACTAATACCTCCCAGTGTTTTGACATCGTAAACTTAGTAATACTGTATACAAATAAATTAGAAGCTCTGCATAAAATTTACTAAACGAAAATAAAACAATGGATGAAGACAATATTAATATAAAGCATTGTACAAATAAACATGAGTGAACATCAGGACTGTCTTCAAAGTACTTAGAGTCCTGATTCCTGCTACTGAAATAAGGTCTTGCAGAACTGATGGCAATCCTTTTGACGCTTACAAACCTGATCTAGATTTCCAATTGAAATTACTTTGTGACCAATTTGTACCTCCCTGTATTTTGTCTGTCTTCCATGAGTTTAAATATTTCCACTGTACTATTATCTATGTTTGTAAAATGAAATGCCAAAGAGAGAAAAATATTTTAAAATAGATTCAACATACACATAGTCCCCATGCAATACGCTCCCCCCTCAATGAGGATGACATAACAGAAATGTCATTTATTAAAATGAATGACAATATTTGAATTGAAATACTAAAGAGGTGTCTGCTAACTTTTATACCACAGCTATTTATAACTTAATTTCTCAGACTCTTGAATCATACATGGACTGAAGGACTTTCTTTCCCTCTCCATGTTTGTCTTTGTTTATACGTATTTGATAATATCTCATGCACTTTTTGAATAAAGAAGGTCTCCTGCAGATTTAAACTAACGGTATAATTCACAAGGATTCAGTGGAGGAAGAACTTACACTAATAATAGGACTTCTAATAATTGTAGTTGTTGTATGTATATACATCCACTTATACAGTCCGTTGTTTATATTATTACAAACATATCTGAGGGTCATTCAGCAGAGCAATGTCCACATGTGGACTTTTCTGGGGTTGTACATCACTAATAGGTCCCTTTGAGGTTTTAGAGATCCTGCTCAGCTCGGTACTTCATTTCACCCACTTTTTTTACTAGTTGCACCTTCTGTTTCTCCGAGCCTGCAAACACTTACCAATTGCTGCTAAAGACTGATTTTTACTTTGGGGACACTACCGATACTACATAACAGTCCAAATTTCAAATACCTTTAGGCAGCCCTGTTGTAACCATATGGCACAACAGAGCCCTAGGTAGAGGTATCAGCTCAGATTCCAAACACACTGCTACAGGCTCAGTGCCTCAGAGAAAGGCGGACTATCTCAGCTCCAATTTCAGATCACTGTAGTGACACTATTTCCTAGTACAAATTTACTTGGCCACTGCTAGCAGAGGGATCTCTGCAACATGCATGACTGCACAAGGTAAATATACCCTCAAATATGTGTGTGTACATTAGGGTTTTTGTCCATAATACCAATTGCAAATATTAGTATGCACAATTGTGGTGTCTGTGTTTACAAGCTACAAAGAGGCTTAAGTGTTTATCCCCTTTATACACAGAGATATCCTGACGTGTTGAGACAACATGGAAATCACACTCTGGCCTCTATGTTCATGCTCCTCATAGTACAGGATGCACATTATTTTTTCTGCAGAACCTTCTCTTACTGAGAACATCACAGAGATCTTTCTGGTAAAACTGTGTCTAAGATTCCCTAATTGGTTTACTTATTTGTTGCAGAAATTAAATTTGAAGTGACCGAATGAGGGAAAAACCAAAAAGAGCAAGGACAGTATCATCAAGCTGCTCGAGTGCTACAAAGTTCATTTATGATGTCCGTTAAAATATTTCTATCAAATTTGATTTATGTAAAATTATAATCATGAGTTTTAATTGTGCATTCTTAATTTCTGAAACTCTGAGAATGGATATGCAGAAGTGCTGAGCATTGAGCTATTGCCGAAACCAACAGGAGCCATATGCTGAACATACAGTATTGTATGTATGGCTAAATGCTCCGAAAAAAACCCCAGATCCCAAGTTGTCTTCAACTGGGTACATCAAAAAGAAGGTAAAGGACACTGAAGAAAGAAGAGGAGGAGGAGAAGAATGCAGAGCAGCATTGATTGCACCAAGCAAAGCAACAGTAATGATGCAGATGGCAGAAGTAGCTGGTCATGAGAAGCGGGTTATTCTGTATGTGAAAATCCTGGGAATGACTGTGTCACTGGAGTTGCAGGAAAGGTGTGAAGGAAGGCATGAGCTAAAACAATGCTGTTCAACCTCTGAACGTTTTATTACAGGGAAAACACCTCATACCAGATCAGGGTTACTCTGGGAACTTGTGGCAATCTCACATTATTGTGCTAATACAAATACTGTTGTCCACCTGACCCAGTTCACACCAGTCATGACATTTCAGGTTTTCCCCAGGAAAAGGAATTTGGTTAATATAAAAGTATGGATATATTTGATATGCAATACCTATAAAATGAGGTTTATTTACTAGGTTTGCATCAGTGGAATGTCTTAGTATAGGACTCTAAGATGTTCTGTAACAATTTCTCCTCAAAGGAAAAATGTTAAATAAAATGAGAGAAACAATATATATATATACCCAGTACATTTTACTTCCTATTCATATTGGTATAAACTGACCCCTTATGTTGCAGCTAGACAGCTTCCAATACCTGCTTTAACTTGTTCTGCTTTGCTTGTGTTCAGCTAACTGACACAGCAGCCTTTGAAATGAAGAGATAAATAGAAATAAACCCAGAAATAGATTATAATCATATTAGACATTTCTTGTCTTACAGTAAAGCATAGAGGCTGCAACTGGTATCAAAGCATTAGGTATTTGATCCTCTCCAATGCAGGAGAACAACTCATATAATGAAACAGAGTTTTGAATCTCAGGTGTTAATCAGATTTGATTTTCAATCAATGAGTTTTGTCCAAGCATTTGGAAGTAAAGGAATCGATCAATGGCACCGTGCTTAAGTTCTAGTAAAAGACATAAAAGGAATTGTATACCTATTTTAGACTTTAACTATAGCTTTTATTCTAGATAAACTATATCGTAGCATATTTTAAAATATCTACTGCAATTGTTTAAAATGTAGTTCATCTTCACGTAGTTAAGAGAACACCTGTAATGTTCATGAACGACTTCTGAGTAGAAACTATCAGTTGTCTCACTTTTCCACAGAAACCTCCAGATAAAAAACCATGGGTTTGAATTTGCACAGATCAAAAATTAGAGACAATCAGAACGGTACTTGAGCTGAATGCAAAGCCTAATGTTCAAGCACCTATTCTGGAGCTTAAACTCAGCTTCAGAAGTGGGCAAAGGACCAGCCAGAGAAAAGTCCAGCAGGCAAACCCTTCATAACTTTCAGTGCTGGCACAGAGGAAATACCATAGTTTCTATCCCTTGAATTGAATACTACTGCAGTATAGTAGTAGATGGACTAGACACCTTCTGCATTTCACTATGAGTCCATCGTTCTATCTTGTAGAAATACAAATGGAGGCACTGATTTCAACCATTACTGCACCCAAAAGTTAATCGAATTTGCTATGTTTTATTTGCCTTCTATAGAGAAGATATATGAAAACAAGGTAAGATAGTCTCATTTTTTCATATGAAGAACCAGATTCAGAAATCATGAGTAATATTCACGAACATCCTCATCACCATGGAGCATTTGATCATGTAGGATTAAAAAAAATGGATCTGAAAATGCTAACAGCTCTTCTACTGAAATGTTTCATTCAATTTACTACTGCAGGTGCAGAGAGTAGGAATATGATCCTGTGAAAAAGAAAAAGAAGCTATACAATGAAGTGTCGGCATTTTCAGATCAAATACAGTATCAGAATCTTCTGTATTTTCTGTCAAAAAAACCACCATACATCAATAAATATTTCTGATATATTAACACTTGTGTTTATGCAGTCAGCTGTACACTGACCATAAACAGTTACACAAATCTGGACATGTTACTCCAAATATACCCTCCCGTGTCACCTGTGGAGGGCTAGTGAATGGAGGTGAAATACAATTTGAAGAGGAATCACTACTTTGAGTAATTAGTAAAAGTACTAAAACTAATTTATCATAAATTTGGGGAAATTATTTTTGCAAGTCTGATGTATTTTGACACATTTTATAGTTATTTCTGAAAAGTATCAGGATGAGATCATGGAAGTTAACATGGCAAGAGGATTAGTCAATGAAATATTCACTTTGGAGTGTAAGGATAATGTGATCCACAACATACAAGAGATTTGAGACTTTCAGCCAAAAATGCAAGTTTAGAGAACCATATTTGATGATGCCTTAAAGCTCAAAGGGGTTAAATTTAACTGTATACCAGTTTCAACCTAATTTGTGATGGCCATGCAAAGGCAATCATCAGGAGTGACCAAACTGTGATCTCTGAGAAGTCACAGTACCTCCCTGAACATGCAGGAAAGGTGAACCTGTGTCTATCAAACCATAGCATAGCAACTGCTGATATGAGTTGATTTTTCAGTGGTAAGCAATGTAATGATTCATAAAGCATATTTTTCTTCCCACGAGCAGAGTCAGTTACCAAGCTCATGTGTGACACCCATCTGAGTTTATTGTACTATTTTATAAGTACTTTAATTACAAACCAGTTATATCCCTTAAAATTCTCCTTTTGAGATCTTCATCCTGAAATTTTGATAATAAATGTTAGAGGCAATAACATTTCCCTTAATTTTTCACTGCACGTGTTTCTGTGTATACAAGTATCCTGCAGACATCTTCTTTTGCTCCTTAAATACTGCTAAGGTAAACTGTACAGACTTATACGTCAGTGAATTTGCCAGAGGTGTAACTCATGACTGAAACGTACCAGTTCTTTTCTTCAACACTTCCAATTTTATTTAGTTATGTAACTTTTATTTAACTATTAATAACTATCTGTACTTTTTAAATGTTCAGGAAATACAGTATCATTCCTCGTTTATGTTTACTGCTTAAGGGGAAAAATGTGCCTTTTATTTCTCTTTTAATGTTGAAGATACTTCCTCAAATATAACTGCTCTAACAGTGGGAATACGCATTATTTTTCATTTAAAAAATCATATGGTTATTTAGTCTATTCCGCTGTCCCAGGACACTTTCAACAGCATGTGCACCATTCTAGGGTAGGTGTTTTTTTTAAAAACCATCAGTGATGGAAATTCAACAGTCTTCTTGGGAAACCTGTATGAGTCATTCACCGTCCTTGTAAAAGGAAATTTTCTCCCCAATGTCTAACCTAAACTTCATTCCCAGTTTTAAAACTAATTACGTCTTATCCTCTTATGGAGACCATCCCAGTACCTTCTTTGCAGGAAGTTTGATCCTATGTGGGTTTACGG
This sequence comes from Baryphthengus martii, assembly GCA_013396935.1. NCBI lineage: Eukaryota > Metazoa > Chordata > Aves > Coraciiformes > Momotidae > Baryphthengus > Baryphthengus martii. The sequence goes on along the minus strand of VWZK01015394.1, from coordinate 27,330 downwards.
AATCCATCCTCCTATTGAAACACTGTTTTTCTCTACACCTCAGGGTAAAACACTGTAAAAGGTTAATTCACCCAAGTAATATAGTTGTAAATAAACACATTAACATATTCACAAAACATTGTTCACTCTCTCATTGTTCCTAAGATAAGGAGCATTCCAAAGGACATTCTTGCAAATCGGTCTTTTTGTGTCTCTAGGAACAAGAATCAACAGGAGAATGTTTGTTTGTTTTTATTGTAGGTAGCATCAGTCCAATTTATTATGGTGAAATCACATTTGCACAGAAGAGAAACAGTTGAAGTAGCACTAAATCTGCCCATGTGGGAAGAAGAATCCCTCAAGGAAAGGTCAATATTACTGACTCTAATGCTGAAAGATTTTCATTGCATAGTCCTATGTTGTCGCTGGCCTGTGGATAAATGCTGACCTTGGATGAAGTTTAAGTCCTCTATTCTCACGGGCAAAGAAGCTACATAAACAGATGCAAACTAGTTAAAAAAAATCCATGTCAATTGGAACTTCCTCAGGTTTTATTGAGAACTTAACATCATTCAATATAACGAGGAAAATTTTAAAAGTGAAGTAATTCTTTCCAAGCTCCTGCTCAAAAGCCCCTTAAATTGTGTTTATCCCATCATATGTAACAACTGGGGAAGACTAAGTCCAAGCAAAAATCTTCCTGCTCACTTCTTGACACTTCATCAAAGAAACCTGTAGAAAGAAGTCTCCTCCTAGAGAGCAAATATCTGAGGGAAATTCAGAGCATCCTCTATTTACCTGTGCACCTGCAAAGGAAAACTAAAATGTCTGAAGCCCCACCTTTTCAGAACCTTGTGAAACAGTCTGGGAACTGAGCCAAAACCAACTCTCTCACTATATAAGACTCAGAAGCAGACAGGTATTTCCTCAGAGGCAGGTTGTTCGGTAGTTTTTACCGGACTTCCAGAAGATGGGCACAGGTGGTGGGACACGAATACCACTATGGATATCAATACTAACATTCATCTTCATACAGATCAAAGGTAGGAAGATTCACTTGCTTGGCATTTTTACTGTTTTAAAGAATTTATAACTTTCTTTGGAGTATGAAACATTTTTTTCTTGGTTTTGTGAAGCTAATGCATCCATTACCTTTATGCAAGATTTTCTGTTACAAGTATTTTCCTTCTCAAGAAAAGGAAATTAACTGTCTTGAAAATGTATATTGTAGTCCATGTTTTCATCCTATTTTCCCCAGTCAAAAGTTGGAATAGCTCCACTGAATTAAACGGAAATCGCTCAGAACTCACATTTCTACAAAAATGTCTCAAGATTTGCATTTTTTTTTTTTGATGAGCACTTCAAGGCAGTACAGGATTTCTAAATGCACAGGCCAAAAGGTGTGAAAGTGGCTTTTGGAAGGAACAAATCAGTGGAGTCTGTCTCTGTGCATTATTAAAGATTTTGTTTGTTCTATCACCTGGTGATGTAGTACTGAAAAAGAGGAGGAATTTTGCTTGCAAAACGTTGTACAACAGAGTCTAAAAGATCATCTGTTCTTGCACATGAGGTTGCATAAAAGCTGAAAACAGAGTTCGGTTTTGATGGGGTGCAAACAAATGGAGGCACCTTCAATATAAGAGGACACTTAATACTCACAGATAAGTGGAAATATTTTAAAAACACATACTCCACCTGTTAATGTTCCTGAAATTTTGAGGTAACAATGTTAGTTTTAGTGCATTTTGATCTCAGACACAGATCCCATTGTATTATTTTACTTTTAACTTGTTCCAGATAATTCTACACTAGCTAATGTTAAAAAGTGGTAGTGTCAAAGACTAGCCCATCACAAGACTAGCTGTAGCATTACCACATTATGACATGGAAATGGGAATCTGCGATGTGTGTGGCATGAGGCATCGTGCTGGAGCCATATAGTGTGTGGAGAGAGAAGAAAAAGCCCTCTGAGGGGGAGGCACTGGAGACGAGAAGCCCAGAAGCACTGAATGGTTCATAGTTTAAAAACGAGCACAATGTGTCCTTCCAACACCAGATGATGGAAAAAGGAAGGGATTTGGGGGGCTCCCTGCAGCTTTGATTTCAGCCTTAACCCCTCTGGCACTGTTACCCATGGACTGCCCTTGCTGGGATGTGCAGCAGAGGGTGAACCTGCCTTTTCGGTTTTCTCTGACCAGCAAAGCCTCCTATGCAACCTGCCCTCTGATGAACTCTTGCTAAGCAGAGCATTAAAAGACCCTCTGGCCCCTGCAGATTTTGTGTGTACTCCTATTCTGATGCTGCAGTGGAATGGAATGAGAAATGGTTTCTTTGCTGGGAACAATAAATTTTGCTTTCGGCCAAAAATCAACAGTCAAATGTATCTACTGGAAAGACATTTCTTTCTGTGTGGCTTATAAACTGTAAAATACAGAGTACTTCGGCTTTCTCAGACAGAGATCAGTCCTTTAACATGAATTCTTCCTGTGCAAAAGGGGCTTATTTTTCAAGCCCTCTGGCTAGACAAAGGATTTTATTGATGCTGAAAGCACATAATGGTCATAAAAAAATAAGAAAATGCAGTCCTTTATTTGAAGAGCTTCTAAGGGTACTCCAGGGCTTCTGTGGTAGTAACAGAATTAAAGATCTGCTCAAATTCTCACAGGCATGTTTTTGATGGCTTCCCTGAAGTAGCAGAAAAAAAAAACAAAAAAAACCAAACGTCAAAAAAGCTGCATGAGTGGTATGTAGCCACCATGGTTGCATTTAGCACAGGTCCCGATGCAAGTCTGACCTCCTGTATGTGAACGTGGCTGTGCTGATTTTTGATATATTGACTGTTCCATGTTTAAATAGATATAATTGAGAAATGTTGAAGGAACTCAAGAAAATTATACATTAACCTCTCACTCCTCCAAACTTCTTGATGCAGTACAAGCCCAGAATGATGAACCACAATCCAAAGCAGACTATATTTCTTCATCCATCCTGCAGGGAAAAAAATGTAAGTATTTTAATGCCAATCTATTTCTAAGGTTTTGTCCTAAATTAAATAGATAAATAGTAAGATTACTAGAATATTCCCATTCCTAGGTAGAACATACTTTCCTGTTCTCCCCTTTCCCCCCCCCCCCCCAAAAAAAAAAAAAAAGATATCCAAATTCCAGCCAACATCTGAGTGGTCTAAACTGGAGAACTTCCTGTGAGATCTGGCCCAGTGGATGTGGTCTACCAATACAATAGGGTTATCTAATCTTTAACTCCATGAAAGATACATACCTTCTATTTTAAAATGTGTTTTCAGAAGAGGTGTGTGTATATACATACATATCACCATGGTACTTGATAGTAGGTCATAAAAGATACATTTTTTTACACCGTGTCAAGGTGACTGCATCACTCATAAGAGAATAAGAACTCTGTAACTACCTTAAGTGTAACTGCCTTGAACATTAGAATAATTAAATGCTACAAGATCATTCATGACACATAACTGTATGGAGCAAAATAAGGGTGGATGGATACAATGTTAACTAATTTATTAGTGATAACAGACTGAAATAATTAATCGTTAAGCCTGCCCTGCAATTTGCAGTTTGTGACATCACTAGCTGTCAATTAAAATAGTGATAAATCCAAACTGGAAGTGTACTGCTAATTAATAATGGTGAGTGCATTTAATTATTGGAATAGTTTATCAAGGAAGGTAATATGGGTGCTTTCCCTTGAAATTCCTACATCACGACTAAATGGGATTGTCTTTCTAAAACATGTATTTGTCATAGTGATATTTTTTTGTCTAAATGCAGAAGTCAATGATTGCACCATCTACCAGAAGTCATCAAATTCTAGGACTTTGATACTTTCAAGGGAGAAACTGCATCAGTTCCTCAGACTCTCATGTTGAGAAAATCACATTGCAAGTTCTCTAAGTATTCTATCTCTTTCACTGCTGGATTCAAAGAGAAAATTTAGGAAACATGGGAAATTTGGGGCTGGTTCCTACCAGTAGAAGTCTTTGCATGAGAAACACATAATTTAAGTCTCACAGAATTTTAAAGACTTTAAAAAAAAATCTGCTTAGGGTTGGTTGTGCACAAGTACATGTCTCAGGACAAAGGAACAGATTAGCTTCAGAAAAGCCCAAGCTCCTGTTTCTCATCCTGAGTTTCTAGTATTATCACACAGTATCACAGTATCACAGTATACCAGGCTGGAAGAGACCTCAAGGATCATCTACTCCAACCCTTTAAGCTAAAGAAATATGGTTTAAATGAGATGGTCCAGCACCCTGTCAAGATGAGCCTTAAAACTGTCTAAAGTTGAGGAATCCACCACTTCCCTTGGAAGACTATTCCAGTGTCTAATTGCTCTCACAGTGAAAAATTTTCCTCTTGAGTCCAATTGGAATCTTCCCAGAATAAACTTGTATCCATTACTCTTTGTGCTTTCTATGTGACTCCTCGTGAAAAGGGAGTCTCCATCTTCTTAGTAGCCACCTTTTACGTACTGGTACATCGTAACAAGGTCCCCCCTCAGCCTTCTCTTCTTAAGGCTGAACAAACCCAATTGTCTCAGTCTTTCCTCATATAGCAGGTCTTCTAGTCTTCTGATCATCCTTGTGGCCCTTCTCTGGACACTCTCCAGCCTGCCTGCATCTTTTTTGTATAGCGGGAACCAAAACGGAACATGGTACTCAAGGTGTGGTCTGACCAGTGCTGAGTAGAGTGGGATAATAACTTCTTTATCTCTGCTGGTGATACTCTTGTTAACGCAGCCCAGCATCCTATTGTCTTTCTTTGCTGCTGCAGGACACTGCTCACTCGTGTTGAGCCTGCTGTCCACCGAGACCCCAGGGTCCCTCTCTACAGGGCTGCTCTCCAGCCAGGTGGATTCCAGTCTGAGCTGTATTCATGGGTTGTGTGTTCCCAGGTGCAAGACCTTACACTTGTCGCTATTGAACTTCCTAAGGTTCCTGCTAGCCCACTCCTCCAGCCTGTCCAGGTCTTCCTGGAGGGTGGCTCTCCCTTCTGGAGTGTTAACTTCCCCACTCATTTTGATGTCAGATTCTTCAGTAACTTTCTGCTTCTAAGTGTACTGAGAGGCGAAGATTCAATCATAGACATGCTTTTTTTCTGCATCACTAATACAACACTACTCTAATGATCAGATTGCTGCTTTTGTGCTCAGGACATCAGATGAGAGTCTTGAACTAATAATGGAAGAAAGTACTACAGCCAAAGATCATGGTCTTTGGGATTTGGCTGTTAGTGAAATGCATAGAAGGATAGAACACAAAGCACTGTGTAAAAAACACCATAAAACTTTGTGGAAACTTCCTCCTGGAGTGTAACTAGTAGTAGGAAATGTTAATCACTAGAAAGACTAGGCAAGCTCCATATTTTTTCTAGGACTTTTAGTAAGATTAAACTTGACTGGTTTTCCTTCCTTAGATTTTTCACCAACTTCAAAATCCCAAGGAGTGAAAATCATTCAGCCATTTCAAAACACATTGAAAGTAAAGGGTAAGTTAAACAAATGTAATGACTCAGATACCTGTGCTCTCATTGATCACACCAGTAGAGCATGGAATGACTGAAGAGATTAATAAATCGTAAAAGGTCCTTTAACATCACAAAATGAACAAGAAAAGTCTGTTCAACAGGCAACAAGGATAATCTAAATGTGATTCTGGTACTTAGCCTGTATTTTGTTAATGTGATGCAGCTGTTAGGGTTTTTTTTTTAATTATTATGTTTTAATATATATGTAAAAATAATACTAGGATAAATCATGCACAATATTTCGAGTAAAGAGATGGAAATATTAGTGTGTTCAAAGCACTAATGAGAAACCTTATCTAGGGTATAGGGTATAATTCTGATCAGTCGTGTTCAGGCAGGGTGAGTGTAAATCTGGAGGAGACAGGGTGGGACTGTAAGGATAACCATGGAGGGAGGAGACCCTCCTTGTATGGAAATGAAAATTGAAAAGAGAGAAGTGAAAAAAAAAAGGCGGGGAGGAAAGCAACTAAAGGAAGGGTATCTACAGCAAATTACAGAGAATTCTTGCTGCTCATTTTGAACCCACAGCTGGCAACCCCTCCCACAACGGCCGTGTGTGCAGCACATGGGGTAACTTCCACTTCAAGAACTTTGATGGGGACATCTTTTACTTCCCTGGGGTCTGCAATTACATCTTTACATCCAACTGCAAATCACCCTATGAGGACTTCAACATCCAGATTAGGCGTACGATGGTGGCAAATGCTACCATGATCACACATGTAATCATGAAGCTGGAAGGAGCAGTGATCGAACTGACCCGCAGCTCTGTCCTGCTTGATGGCAAACCGTAAGTTCTTAGCTAAAACCTGTCAGCACTGCTCTTGCTCCCAGTAGGCTTTGAAGGGAGCATCCCTTTCCCACATCTGACCTCACATTGCTCCCAAGAAGCCAGAGGGCTCAGATCCTTCCTGAAGTATCAACAAGGCCTGACAGTGAGCCAAGTTCCACTTCTGCATGTTACGTCTGTGCCCATTTTGTTCAGATGAGCTATATCCCAGGTGCTGACCCACTGCTACAATTGTGCACATATATATATACAACTGAGTCTATAGGCTCGTTTCAAAGTGTTAGGTTTTTACAACCTTTAAATTTCTACTTTCCATTAATTTTATCAGAACAGGATCTTTGAGAGGACTTCTTGGCAGCTTTTGTCCTTGCACTGTACGGTATGCAGTTAAGCACTGACTGCAGTTTGTACCTGCACTGGTATAAAATGAGCTCATCTGAAAACTTCTATCCATGTAGCAATGGTAGCACTGACTTTGGCGAAGGGTATGAGACCTGTCTAAAAGGCTGAGTAAATATTTGGGCAGCTATCTCGCAGTAAGCTGTGTATTACAGCAGCTATGTACAGTGAGCGAATCTAAAGGTTATCTTGGGTATACCTCTGTGCATGGCACTCATGTCACAGAAAGCCGAAAGAGCCTATCCCTTTACTATCAAGGACTTTAAGGCGTGAATAGCAATATCGTGAAGCCTACAGCCTGCAAAACAGAACCTCTCAGCACTTTTTTGAACAATACAACCTAAGACACATGTCAACATTTTATCTAGTGCAAAACCCCCTGAGCAGAGACAGTCTGAAGTCAAAAGCAGAGAAAACAAGGCTAGTCCATCTGCACAATGAGAAGCAATTGCAGAGGAAACGGCCAAAACATTAAAAGCTTTTGTTGGTTGTATTTAGTTACTGCTCTGACTAATTTCCTCACCTATGCAGCTGAAGCTTCTCAAAGAGAATTAGAATTATTGGTGTGAATATTCAATGGATATTCCCTATGCCCACGGAATTACGGTGATCTTTCCTCAGGGTTCAGATGCCTTACAGCCATATGGGAGTCTTGATGGAGAGAAGTAACAACTATTTGAAAGTTTCTTCGAAGTTGGGATTGACCTGTCTTTGGAATGAAGAGGATGCCCTCCTGGTAAGCAAATATCCAAAACATGACAGAAACAGAGAACAGTCTGCTTACATCTTTGCAGTCTTAATCAGCTGGGCAGGCACTTGTGGATTTTTGTCCATTTTTAGTTTTGTCTTCCAGTCTTCTCTCTTTCCCTCTGGTTTTTTTTTTCCAACAAGCTCAACTCAGGATCAATAGACCCCCAATTATTATGCTCCCACCTCACAGTGAAGTACTCCTCAGATTCCAGAGCTGACAATGTGCTGATGTTCACAGCCTCAGGGCTAGAATAGGACCAAGTTTTTCTTGGTGGTTACTGGCCTTCCCAATGGTCCCTATCTTGTTATCAGATGACACTGCCTGTACAGCATACACAGGTCAAATTTGGGTACAGAAATAATATTGATGTAGGCTGTTTCTTACCGTCAAGGCTGACATTACTATGAATCTAAGCTCTCTTTCCTCATTTCTTTTAGGTGGAACTAGATAAGAAATTTGCCAATCAAACTTGTGGACTTTGTGGGGACTTCAATGGAATTCCAACTTTCAGTGAATTTTATTCAGGGAGTAAGTAATAAAAAGCATTATTAGGTATTGGTTTTCTCTCCTTTAGCTGCAGACTGGAACATAGGTTGTGAACTGTATTAGCTGTAAAACTAGCGATAATTCTTTGTGTATTTCTATGATGTCAGTCATCTACAGAGTCAGGGAATTGACATCAGTGCTGCTTCTATCACTGTTGAATCTTTTAAGACCTATGCATCTTTCTACTTGCTTTTAATAGTTAAGGTCCAGTTCCTTCTATATCTTCATCTCCTTTTGCCTTACATATTATCATAGAATGAATCATAGAATGTGCTGGGTTGGAAGGCACCTCCAAAGGTCATCTAGTCCAACTTCCCTGCAAGTAAGCAGGGACATCCTCAACTAGATTAAATCATATTATAGTGATGGTATTTGGCAACCACTGCTCACCTCGTAGCAGGTAGTGTCACAAAAGAAAACATCTCCATACAAAAGCCAGGAAAAGAGTAAATATAATTCTAATATTTGGACTGCTTTTTACAGAGGCAAAACTGACTCCCATACAGTTTGGGAACAAGCACAAGATGGATGGACCTACAGAGCAGTGTGCTGACCCTATTCTTCCTGCCATTCCCATGAACTGCTCAGCTGAATTTGTAAGAAACCCTCAAAATTTGTTTTTTCCTTGTAAAATACATTCTCTCTGTCTTTGGAGAAAATGTGTTGGAATTACAAAAATTATAGCATGAATGTGGCTGAGTTTGTAGCTCTGGAAATAAAACTTTTCTATGCTTAATTTTTTATTCTTTACTAAAATGAATGGTAAAAATTTGCATTCCTCTTACAAGAGAAAACTGAGTATTTTCATGAAAGAGAAATTCATTGAGGATGCCTTAACACAAAGAAACTGTATAATGCTTTGGAAATCACCTGAGCTAAAAGTAACTCAAGATATGGGAAAACGTGGGAGTTAATGAAAGAAGTTCTCTGTGTACCTGCCCTGGTTTTATACTTTTCCCTAAACATCTGCTTACGGCTACTGTTGGACAGGTTTCTGGCCCTGACGGACCTTCAGTTTGTTCTGCTACATGCCTTAAATAACTAGTTTTGTATTTTCTGGGCACTTGTTTTACCTTCTCTATTTTCCCTCCTAGGCTTCAATCTGTGCAACAGTATTAACCAGCAAAGCATTTACAAGCTGTAATGCACTCGTGAATGTTCAGGACTACATTGATACTTGCATACAAGACCTGTGCCACTGTGACAGCTCCATGGCTGACTTCTGCATGTGCAACACCTTTGCTGAATACTCCCGGCAGTGTGCTCATGCGGGTGGACACCCTTTGAACTGGAGAACCTCAGAACTGTGCCGTAAGTGTCCTGGGAAGGGGCTTTTCACCTGTGTTTACTACCCATATCTAGTAAACTTCAAATATGTGATACAGGTTTCGGGGCTTTTTTTTTTGTTGTTTTTTTTCCTGAAGACGACAGCTGCTTAAATTAATGAAATTAGTTTTAACCTGAACATACTCAGGACTTTGGGAATGTAGAAGTTGAGAGGATTTTGCATGACTGAGGGTTTTCAATATGTATCACAAAGTCTAAAATGTTGCAGCCTCCACTTGGCTCAGGATTCCCCATTATATCATGACAGAAAACAAATTTGCAAATACTGTTTTCTCAACAGTTCCAAGGAGAAGTCAACATTGTAATACTCTTTTTATTTCTTTCTACTTTCAGCCAAATTGTGTCCTTTCAACATGCAGTACCACGAGTGTGGCTCCCCCTGCCCTGACTCGTGCAGCAACCCAGAGCGGTCTGAACTTTGTGAAGATCATTGTACAGACGGCTGCGTCTGTCCTCCAGGCAAGCTTATTTCCTGCTCTTCTCTCCTAGCCAAAACCACTAGTACAGTGATCTACACACATTTAACTACTTTTCTACTCTCTATTGTTCTCATCACATCATCGCTTTTATTATCATTGAAGTAATAACTACATTGGATACACATACATCATTTCTATTCAGGCTTCTAAAAATTCCCTTTTAAACAACAAATGTGCCTAAGGCATGTACATAATGACAAAGCTGAGAATAAGATACTTTGCTTCTAACAAGAAGGGGAAGTCCTCTATGCTCAGTGTTCGTATTTTCAACAAAAGCATGCGATGTTTAATCACATTTCCCAAATTTCCAGACACTTCCTGTCCAGTGCTGCGTATCTAAACAACAAGGAGTTGAGAGAGCACTAGGCAGTGTGAAAAATCTGGTGCTTCAGAAAATTACACTTGAGAACAGAATATCCATACAAAGCAAACACTGTAAATGTGTTCTCTTTGTGCACACTTACTTACGGGGCTGAGAATTGTTGCTCTTGTGAGTGACTGCATGGTAGGATCTTTACACCTTGCAGCCTGTCCTCCATGAAGGCTCACAGAAGGCACTATCACTCATTTGTATAATAGCTTTGACTTCTTTTAGATAATTCTCTGCCTTTGGGTATAAAAATATTTACTGTACAAATATGTCCCTGGTCAGTCTTACAAATGGTTCATCTATTGGACCTCATTTTCTAGCAATTTTATTCCTGATACCATTCTGATGAAGTCCATAACACAGATATTTCCCTAGAGGTCTGTTTTGATCACCGTAAGATTTTAGGTAGGCTTCAATGGAATACAATCCTTCAATCTCTATATAGCTGACATAATTCTTCTACGTAATACTGAAGAAATGGAGCATGCTTTCAGCCATCTGCCAGGTATGTGTACAAAAGCAGATTCTGCAGTGCCCAGAGTGAGTAACAGACCATTTCTTTCCCTAGGAATGGTATTTGATGACATTAATGGTGCTGGCTGCATTCCCCGTAAAGAATGTCACTGTACCTATGAAGGTGAAACGTATGCTCCTGGTGCCTCCTTCTCATCTAAATGCAGATCATGGTAACATACCTTCTCATACTTCTTTTGTAGGTGAACAGTTTGAAGGCAGTGAAAATTTACTAATTTCCCCTTAAAAAGAAATAAGGAACTACTGATGAACTGAAGTTCCTTGATTACATATTTTTAGAGGATACTTACCTCTCTGTTTTCTCCTCATACTTGGAAGAAAAACTTGAGTTTAGACAGAGGTACTCCAATTTCAAGACCAACCAATTAAAGGAGACAATCATATTCAAACACCAGCAGTATTTTAAAAATAGGAATTATTGTGTTTCGTCCTTTGCAGCACTACAGTGCAGTACCAGGATGGTCATGTAAATACTATGGGGGATGTGACATTTAGAGGTGTATTTCATTAGACAGAGTGGGAGGCCACATTTGAGTGGCATGTTTGACAGATATGATATGTATTTTTTCAATATCACTATAATTATTGAAGTATTATTCCATACATGTGTGAAAATGCATCTATCTATGAATGCAAAACCCACAAACATGAATGTTATTTTTCAAGACGTACTTAACATACTTGAATCTCAAGCCTTGCTAATGGAGTTGAGGGGTGATCCTTCATATGCAGCAGAATGGTTGCCAGGTTCCCCAGGACTGAATTCTGTCCAAAGACTGGAAATGAACAGCAATATATTAAAAAAATTATCACTCATATAAATGTGCCTGCCCCATACTTATTCTGAGCTTTCAAAGAAATGTTGGTTTCTTTTGAAAAACGCTTTAGAAAAAATGATCAGTGCTTCAAGAGGAAAATTAAGGCATCAGCTGCTCTTATTGTCTCTTATTTCGGTTACATTTGCATTACTCAAAGTTACTGAGTATTGTCTTCATTTCAGCACCTGTGCTGGAGGTGAATGGTCCTGTGTCACCCAGTCATGTCCTGGGACCTGCAGTATTGAAGGAGGCTCCCACATTTCCACATTTGATGAGAAATATTATTCCTTCTTTGGAGACTGTAGCTATGTCCTAACCAAGGTAAAAATGAGTGACAATCCTTGCTAAAGCAATACACTAGAGAAAAAATGTTTTCATTGTATGTAGTGTTATTTAATTAAAACTACTAGCAATCACATCAACTTTCTGACACTTAGAGGATCAATGTGGAGCCTTAAATGGATTTCAGGGGACTTTCTGTTAGGAACATACTGTACAAATATATTGTAGTGATTTTTGTTCTTTGATCATCATTTAAGAATTGCACTGAGTTTTTAAGTTGAATGAAACAATCTCCATGCTTCCTGTTAAGTTTTTAACTAAGTATTGCCTGTCTGGTGTTTTATGAATGCTTCTTTTTGAACAATGTATTTATTTCATCCATTAGTACTGTCTCTTTTTGTCTCAGTTAATATAGTTTAATGCCTTATTTAATAGTATTCATAATGGAATTATTATACAGAATTCATGTGAGAGTAGTTATTTCATTAAGAGGATCAACCTTCCAAACAGTCTTTCCCAGTAAGCATAGAAGACTCTAGAGTTTAAAAGCAAAATCTAAGAAGTCACACACGTATTATAAACCCTGAATTAGAAATTGGTGACTTACAAAAATACCTAAGATTTACTGGAGTTTTTTAGATTAATAGGGACTGAATTCTAAGTAGCCATACTAGAAGAATGACTACAGATTTGCAGATTTCAAAAACCTAGGTATGTTTGTTGTTTATTTGTACTGAATGTGTGATATGAATGATTTTCATAAAGACTTCATATTAAGTAAGATCTGTTCTCAAAAAGATCAGACTGAAAGTTACCAAGAAAGAGAACCATAAAAAACTTAGAAATTGCCTGGAATGAGGTAATTTAGAAACAGATTAAACTAAATCAATGAATCTTTTAGATGAGACTCATGAGCACTGGACTCAATCCACAATGGAAGCACAGATCAGACTTACACATTAAACTCCCCTTTTCGCACCAATGTGTAAACTTCAATTCTCAGAGGCTTTGCAGGTACAGAAAACCCCTAAATTTGGACAGAAAAGGTCAAAAGCTCCACAATTTAAACACTAAATTTCCATATGGCTGTAATTCTACATTGCAGCTATCCTCAATTTAATCTTCATTATGCTATGAAAATTTTAAGACACATTCAGAATCACAACCTTCTGTATGTTTCCCTGTCACAAGTTGTCCATTAGGCACACTTCAAATATCGTTCACAGAACAGTCCAAAGAAAATCGGAACCAAAAGAAAAAACTGAATTTTGCCATTATTCACTAGGTTAACAAATAGTAATTTTAGTTTTCTTCTATGAGAGGATATGTAAATACCGATTTCGAACCTGTTAGAAGAATGTCCAAATCACCAGACTCTTTGAAAATCTATTAAGTGCAAAAACTGGAAACTGGAAACAGACTGGAAACAATTTTTCTCTTCTCCTAGGTAAACATCATAGCTAATAGGCAAGAAAGGCACATTTCCTTCTTCTTCTCTAGTGTCTTCTCATCTTATTAAGAATGTCATTTGAGTGTGCATCTTTTAAACATATTTTACTATAACAATATTTTACTATAATATAATATTTTACTATAATAAATCTTTTAACAATATATTTTGATTTTTTTCTTCTAGCTCTGTGACAGCAATGAATTCACAGTTCTGGGTGATATCCATAAGTGTGGTCTGTCTGACACCGAGACGTGCCTCAAGGGTATAGCTGTCAGCCTAAGTGGAGGACAAACTGTAAGTCCCAAATGTAGACACCCAACACTCTGCAGGGAGAGTTTCACAACTTAATGGACAAGTAGCTTGCAAAAGACACGTAACAGCAGAGACAAGAAATCTGCACTGATGTTTTCTGTTGTATCTCATTTGAACATTATTCAAAGAAAAACTGAGCATAAAGTAGGTACATTGGAAGTAACAATCCTATTAAACTGTCATTTAGTCTTCTTTGGGCTTTTGTTTGTTTGTTTTGACAGTCAAGAGATCACAGCAATAAAGATTAAAGAAATAGTACAGGAATTAGAACATCATCACAGTCTTCCCCCACTTTTTTTTCCCCTTTATACTGAACAATACTAGGCATAAAATATTTGGAAAATGTTCCACTTTTCCTAAATATGCTTGATAACCATTGTCTTTTCTTGTGGACAGAACATTATGATCCAGCCTTCCGGCAGTGTGTTTGTGAATATGATCTACACACAACTGCCATTCTCTGCAGGTAAGTTCCTTGGAAATCTTTTGTAATGTTTCTCATTTTTTACTTTAAATTGTTATTATATCAATTAATCTAAAGCCAAATTCTACCTTTGGTTATACTGCAGCAAACTCAGGGTACTCCAATAAAGCATAGTCCCTCATCTTTGAAGAGATAGGGTTTGCCTATTCAACTCATAATTTTATCAAAAGTATGGTCTAATTAAATGGAGATTTAATTCAAGCAAATAGTATCATTGCACTCTTCCAGATGCAGACATTGCCACAAGAAGGGAAAAAAAAATTCTCTTATGCAACAGGACTTCAAAATCTCAAGTTTTTTAGTTCCTTGTGTTCCCTCTGTCCATTTGCTTGTTGAACATCCATCACTGGACAGTTTCTCTCGTGGCAGCCCTTCTCAGATACTACTGCACCTGAACAGAAAGCAAACCATGAAAGGACAGAGTAGGTCCTGGTTGGACTCTCCCACTAAATCGTGCTATATAATTTTTATCAGCAAAGTTGCCCTTTTAAGTAGCAACAGGAGTGTATGTTCTTATTATTTTAAAACACCTGATACAAAGTGGAGGGGGTTTACACATTTGTTGTTTAGGGCAAAGACAGTCTGGTTTGGTGTTGGATTTGAAATCTATACACATCGTCTTTTCCCCAGTTCTTCAGAAATTAGTAACATATTAAACACAGCTATAGATCCCCTCTATATAATGAACAGTTATTTTAACTGCTCATCTTACATAAATTTATAACTCTTATGTTCTTATGTCCTTAGCAAATGTCACCATCTTCAGACCAACATCTTTCTTCATCATTCTGCAAACAAACATTGGTCTTCAGCTACAGATTCAACTCGTGCCTCTCATGCAAGTTTTTATAGACTTAGACCCATCCCATAAAGGGCAGACCTGTGGTAAGTGATCTTACTGTAACAACTGCCTTCATCAGTACACTTCATGCTGTAGGAGACTTTCACAGCCCATCGGCTTCCTTTTAGGTCTCTGTGGAAACTTCAATGATGTGCAGACAGATGATTTCAAAACCACCAGTGGTATAATAGAGGGTACTTCAGCTGCCTTTGGCAACACTTGGAAAACTCGAGCTGATTGTCCTGATGCCAAAAATACCTTTGAGGACCCCTGTACTCTCAGCATACAAAATGGTAAGCCTCAGCATATAAACTCTTCTATTTTATTTTAAGGTGGAAAGAAGGAATAAGGTGATCAATGACCAAGAATTTAGCCAAACTGATTCTACGATTCTATGAAAATAACAGTGTGATTCTGTGATTCTGTGATTATAATACAGGAAAAAAAGCTGTGCATAGCCCCACTTAAGGTTGGACTCAATGTGATCCTTCCACTGTCAAATTGAGAAGCAGAGTTCAGAGCTCTTAGCTCTCAGGCTCCATTTCAGCCAATGAAATAAATAATTTTTGAACATTCACAAGCTGTCTTTCTGTTTTCCGAGGTGAAGTAGAGTATTTTTAATTCACAATGTGAACCTTCTTTGTCAAAATTCAGCTAAGGATATCTTAGTTTATTCCATGACAACTACCATGACTTACGAGCATTCAGTTTGTGAAAAGTTCATCTTTCTGTATAGAGGAGAAGAAGGACTGTTTGTGTTTCAGCAAATGCAGAGCTGAATTCTATTGTGAGGTTAAGCTTCTGCAGTTTCCCTGCAGGAAGTATAATCATATTAAGACAAGAGTTTAGACAATGAAATGCAATAGAAATTCTTACCATGTTTTTAATTCACAGACCAGTATGCTCAGCACTGGTGTGGACTTCTCTCTGATACCAAGGGAGTTTTTGCTGAATGCCACTCAACAGTGAATCCAGAAGTTTACCAGAAGGTACTTGGCTCTTAACTTTTTCCCGTTTTAAAAAAAAAAGACTCAGATCTCTGATATTAACACCTAAGAGAATAACTTGCCAATCGGAAGGAGATGCATTCATGATAGTTCTTTTCAAGCCAAAGGTTCATGTTTATCTACACATCATAATAATTACTCCTTTGTAAAGGTGTATTTCTTTCCATTCCCAGGAGGATAAACTTAACAGGCGCATTCCTGCTTCCCATATACTTGGGTACTAACCTAAATGCCTAAACTGGAAACTAGGACTCCCTGGAGTCCTTATCAGGTCAAAGAACAAAAGTAATCCCTCTTGAGATTTAAGAAAAGCTGTACTCAGAATCTTGACTAGCACCTTGCTTAGTTGCTCTGATTTGCTCTCAGAAGGCTTTTGCGTATATACAAGGACAAGGCAAGAAACGTGTGTAAGAAGCGGCAAAGAGATTGAGATAAGGAATGTTCAACAAACATCTTTTGGAATGACAAAATTATGGGTACCTTGACCAGCATGGCAGCTCAATAAATTACTTCTTATTTTCTTTGTTCCTCTGATGCAGAGAGTCCAAGCTCCTAAACCTGAGCCCTTGATGTTGGGTGGCATCAAATACCCTTGTTCTTAGTATATATAGCACAGTAGTTACAAAATGGAAGTAGTTGGGAAGCCTACCAACAAGCAAGAAAGTAAAAAAAAGAAGAAAAAGAAAAAATAGTTTAAAATTGTAGACCTCTAACCACTCTCTCTCCTTGCAAAGACTCCTTTTTGGAAGTGCTCAATGAAATCCTCAAAGGAAAACCAAGCACGTGTTTACTTCTGCATATGGATTACACTCACTTTAAGCTCTAATGAACTCGACACTCTAAAAAAGTATAGAGTTCCATGGCTTTGACCTGACATTCTAATGATCATATGTCGTTCTCTGTCCTCAGAACTGCATGTTTGACACATGTAACTGTGAGAAGAGTGAGGACTGCATGTGTGCTGCCCTTTCTAGCTACGTCAGGGCCTGTGCCGCTAAAGGAGTTCTCCTCACTGGGTGGAGGAGCAAAGCCTGCAGTAAGTTCTACCTACCTTTGTCTCTTAAAAATGATCATCCAGAAGACCCTACAAAGCAGCTCTCAGGGATTCCCACAGTAAATTGTGTTACAGGGTGGTTTAAGTGTTGCGTAGACTTCCAAGAATCTGAGGACAAAGGGAATACCGCAAAAGAAAAGCAGTGAGCAGGGAGAAATATAAAAAAGGGACTCTGTTAGATTATTTGCTCAGAACCAACATGAACCTCAATACCCTTACAATAGGAATGAAATAAGTGGGGTGTTTCTCAGTTTGCTTTGACAAAAGATAAAAATGAAGAAAAAAACACACCATTAATATAATTTTTTTTTTCTTTTTTTTAACCTGGACAAAAAACATATTTGTGTTTGTGACACATTTATAGGGGAAAATCCTGCTCCAGTAGTGCAAAAAAAAATAAAATAGTTTTACACTATTGAGGCTATCAGTAGAGCACATGGACATACATTGCTGTATTTATCATATATACTGCATTTATATCTATAGTGATTCTTAAAGAACTACAAAAGTAATTCACCGTTTTTTTTATTCTCTAGCAAAATACACCACCTTGTGTCCAAAATCCTTGAAGTACACTTACAATGTCGATTCCTGTCAACCTACCTGTCGGTCTCTGAGTGAGCCGGATGTCACATGTAGTGTTGAGTTTGTCCAAGTTGATGGCTGCACCTGCATGAATGGGACCTACATGGATGACAGCGGCAAATGTGTGCCTGCTTCTAGTTGTCCCTGTTACTACAAGGGAACACCTCTGTCTTCTGGAGAAGTTATTCATGATAACGGGGTTGTCTGGTAAGAGATCTCTGCCACAAAGATGAGCAAAGGGCTGGAACACTTCTACATGGACAGATTGAGAGACTTGGGGTGGTTTAGCTCACAGAAGAGAAGGCTCCAGCGAGACCTTCTTGTGGCCTGCCAGTTATTAAAGGGGCCAACAAGAAGGCTGGGGAGTGATGTTTAACAAGGGCTTGTAGTGATAGGATGAGGCACAATGGCTTCAAACTGGAAGAAAGTAGTTTTAGAAATTAGGAAGAAGTTCTTCACTCTGAGGGTGATGAGACACTGAAACAGGTTGTCCAGGGAAGTTGTGGATGCTCCATCACTGGCTATGTTCAGAATCAGGTTAGATGGGGCTCTAAGCAACCTGGTCTAATGGGAAGTGTCCCTGCCTGTGGCAGGGAAGTTAGAACTAGATGATCTTTAAGGTCCCTTCCAACCCCAACCATTCTATGATTCTATGATTTGTAAACAAAAGAATGACATTGGATATAGGCAATCATGAAACCATGCACACATCACAAAATCTATTTGAATGATCCAGACTATTCTGATAAAGGACACGTTTTCTCTATTTTATCACACAGTAATTTTTCATTATTTCAAATTCCTTAGGAAACAAACTGAAACTTAAGAAAGAAAAGAAAAAAATATCCATTCTCTTTTTTTCTTATAGCACTTGCACCTATGGAAAGCTTAGCTGCTCTGGAGAGAAACCTGAACCAGGTAACATATCACTTAAGGTTTTCTTTAATTCTCATTTTTCATCTTCACCCTTTTCAGTTCTTTTTTTTTCTGTCATAATGATGAAAATTGTACAAGTCTGAAATGAAACAAGGAAATGAACTGATCAGTTCTGTAACACAGAGGGTATCTCCAAAATATAAACACTGTCATATCTTTCAGACAGCTGAAACAAGTTATAACTCCCTGGGCTACCCAGGGGAAAAGAATTGTTGGTCACCTCACTGAGCATGAGGAGAAAACCGTCCACATAATAAACAAAAGTACTAAAAAGCCTAAAAAAATACCTATATATAAATAAATGGTTGCTCTTGCATTTCCCATGGCTTTTCTCTCTTTCAGTCTGCGTACATCCCATGGTGTATATTGACTGTGGCAATGCCACTACAGATGTGGTAGGAGCGGGATGCCAGAAGAGCTGTCAGACTCTGGATATGGAATGTGTAAGTATAGACCCTATATTTACCTGAAAGCACATTAAATTAGATCTCTTTTACAATCACCAGCTGCAGCTGGACTCTTCCATCAGGGAAATGCTTGAAAACACGTTTTCTATATGGTCCTTACAGTACAAAACCCGCTGTGTCTCTGGTTGTGTATGTCCTCATAATCAAGTATTAGATGGCAAAGGTGGCTGTATAGCTCCAGAAGACTGTCCATGTGTTCACAATGGGAACTTCTACAGTCCAGGAGAATCAATCAGAGTCGGCTGTAACAACTGGTAAGAGCATAAGGAAAAATACCATTTTCAAGCACGTGAAAGGGAATAGTTTAAGCTCTAGATGAATTACAGCATTTTGCTCTAGCAGTATCAAGAGTTACTGGAAGAAATCTTACATAAGATGATCTACTTAGTACCTAAAAAAGCAAGCTCTGTCTGTTTTTCTGCAATGGCACATAGCACAGAAATCGTAAGTGATCAGAACGATATGATTTGGATGTCATCATATTCATTCAAGTTAAAGTTTTTTCTTCACAAGCAATCCCTCCATTTCAATATGTCCAACAAGATTTGAAAATGTGTAAGATTTAAAGTATTTACTAACCCAAATTATTCATGACATCATGAATTAACACAGTCTTTGGGTAAATCCCAAAGGCTCTTGAGCTATGTTGTATTTCTGAGAGTAAGCAAACCTTATTTTTTCATTATAGGCTTAACACATCTTAAAATCAGATTGATGTACATACAGGAATGTACATATGGCTAGCTGATGTGCATGTCTGCTTTTTTGTCTTACGTAGCACATGTAGAAACAGAAAGTGGCACTGTTCCCAGGAACCTTGCCTGGAAACCTGTTCTGTTTATGGAGATGGGCATTATACCACCTTTGATGGCAAGCGCTTTGATTTTGAAGGAGACTGTGAATATGTTCTGGTCCAGGTAACAGAGTCCTTCCTAGATTTTTGCACTATTGAGGTACCTTGCATTTTACATATGACCACACAGCACAGTTAACACTCCGTATCATTCCACTGTTTCAGAACTACTGTGGTCAACAAAGTATGAATCATGGAACCTTCAGAGTCATCACTGAGAACATCCCATGTGGCACTACAGGAACCACCTGCTCTAAGTCTATCAAAGTTTTTCTGGAGGTATTTTCTTTAATATGTTGTACGTAATGTGCCAGAAGGACGGAATAAGCTGTCCCAGATAGAATGCATCATAGAAGTGTCCTCCAAGTCAGTGACCATGTTACTACACTTCTTTGCTCACTGCTAACGATTCTCGTTTCTGCTAGCAAAAGCAAAGGAGGGAATTCTAAAGAGAAATTTCTTAACGTGAGATTGTTGAATAGAATAATTTTGATGATAATAGAGTTATTATTTCAATAGCATTTACTGCCAAGAAAATTGTAGCTGGTAGGTGACTTTTTAAATTGACCTCTAACTTTTTCTTCTCCTTTCCTAGAACTATGAGCTGGTACTCAGTGATGGACACTCTGATGTCATCCAGAGGACACCTGGAGGAAAAATGCCGTTCCAAATCCGTTCCATGGGCATCTACACAGTGGTTGACACTACTATTGGTGTGATACTCATGTGGGACAAGAAAACCAGTATATTCATCAAACTTACTCCCAGCTTTCAGGTATATTTTAAAATTCAAAACCCGGATTAAATGATTTATGAAATGTATTCCTGTTATTTCTCAAAGAAAAAATGGAAATTTAAGCTGTAACTGGAAGACTGAAAAAGCAGCAGTTACATATTATTATCCTCATAGTGTTGACTTAGATTCTGTACTACAGATTTTCCTTAAACTACATTATTCAGCAGTAGCACAACAGAAACTACATCAGCAGCTTTCTTCATTAAAAGCTCTCTCACTGGAAAGGTATATTTAGGATTAGATAAAGCTAATTAGCTCAATGTTAAGCACAAAATCTGCAAATCTACCTGTCTTCCTATCCTTATCTCTGCTAACAAGTTAGAGAAGGCTCTTCGTGAAAGAGAGTTTATGAAATCATGCAAGATTGTTACTGAGGAGGCCCAGATAATCTCAAATGTGATTAATCCAGAGGTATGTTACTTGCGGATACTGAGAAACTGATCTTTGTCATTTTGTGTTCATTCCCACACAGGGACATGTCTGTGGACTCTGTGGAAACTATGATGGCAATGGAAATAATGACTTCACCACGCGCAGTCAGTCGGTTGTAGGGAACGTGCTGGAGTTTGCCAATAGCTGGAAGGTGTCTTCTAGTTGCCCAAATGCCAATCGTACGAGGGATCCATGCACTGCAAACCCGTACAGGAAAGCCTGGGCACAGAAGCAATGCAGCATCATTACCAGTGCAGTGTTTGCTAAGTGTCACTCCCAGGTATGACAAAAACTTCAGTCTTAAATGGTGTTGAGACAGAGTTTACAATAATTTTTATGTGGTATAGCGGAAAAAGGCACTAAAATGCACTTTGTCACACTTGACAAAGTCAGACCCAGTTCAAGGGAGGCCGCATCAGAAGTATTTTTTAACTTTCATTTTCTCAACTTGTGCCTTGAGTATACTAAAGAAATTGATAGGTTTTTTTAAAAAAAAATAGAAGGTACAAGCGCACATAAATCTCAGGATACGTTTATTTTCTCCTGGCATCATTTTTTCACTAATATAACCATCAACCACCTGATACATAAGACTGTGTGCTAGCTTGTAATAATCTAACAGTATTCTTTATGCAAATGTCTTCAACATCAAATAGTTCTTAGCATTACAATGTATTAGTAATGTTCAACATTTTCCTCTTGATTTTTCAAAACATTCTCAAGTTTTCTTCCCTTTTTACCTTGCTCACAGGTACAGAATTGTCAGTTTCAGATATTTTACTCAGCTTCGTTTAGGCCAGTGAATGCCTTTTCAAAGGGGACAAGTAGATAAAAACTTGAATGTTTTCTCCGACAGATTGAACCAAATGAGTATTACCAAGCATGCGTGGATGATGCTTGTGCCTGTGACACTGGGGGAGACTGTGAATGTTTCTGTACAGCAGTAGCTGCCTATGCTCAAGCATGCAATGAACTGGACATCTGTATTTCATGGAGAACTCCATCCATTTGTCGTGAGTTTCACCCTATTATTTTTTTAAGGGGTCCAGAGGGAAAGAAAACAGAGAAGAAAAAATGAAAAACAAATAGAATGAAGAAAGAAAGAAAGATAAAGTTGTATTTGTAAGAGGCACTGCTGTATTCCAAATCCAGCAAAAAACTCACAAAGCAAATTAGGGAAATCACTGGAAGCCAAACGAGCTTCATAAAGTGAAGCTCATTGATAGTGGCTTTACCAGTGCTGTCATTAGTGTTTCATTGACTTGTCAGTCGTGTTACACAACTGGTGAACTATAATATTGTATTATACTCCTACCAGGCTACATAAGGCTCAGTGTAAATACATATTAGATTATATTAGCTAAAATCAATTATTCAATTAATTGATTTTTCATGCTTGGTGTGTAACTCTGTCCTATGCTGTCTCCGTTTAGAGTTCAGGGTAAACTCCACAGAGCAGAATTGCTGTGCACCCCCTCTCTCCCTCCCCCTTCCCTCCCAAGGGAGGATACAAAGGGAAAAGAGGAAGGAAGCGCCTCACACCAAATTGGAAGTTAAGACTATGAACAAAATTTAATAGGTAACAGATAAACAGGGAGAAGGAAATATTAAGGGAAGAGGGATATACGAAAATATACAAAACCAGTCCTGGGATGCCGATGGATTGTGCAAAGCACATGGAGCCAGGCCTAGCTCAGCTAGATTGCAGCCCCACAGCAGCACAGGCCAAGGGAGAGAGAAAAGGAAAGGCTGAAACCCCAACCTTCCTGTCCTTTTATAGAGTGTGGAAGGGAAGGGGAGGGAATACCAGGTGTTCATGTGCCCCTCCCCCCCAATTTGTTAACCCTTAAACCACAACATATGCTTTATAACTTTATTGTCAACAAGAGGTGGTATAACAATTGTATTCAATTAGAAATAAGGCAATATACTGTTCACCAGTTAGGTGATTATGCTAATCACATGGGATTTTTACCTTACAAAACTGAAAGACTGTAGAGTAAAAACATTAAAGCTCTTTTTCTGGCATTTCTCCTTCCTCTAGCTCTGTTCTGTGATTACTACAATCCACAAGGGGAATGTGAGTGGCACTACAAGCCATGTGGAGCTCCTTGTATGAAGACCTGCAAAAATCCAAGTGGGAAATGCCTTCATGAGTTGAGAGGTTTGGAAGGTAAACATGATGATGCGTATCTCGTTCTACTTATAAAATACTAAAATGTAATACAATTAACAACATTTATATTACTCAGTATATGACATGTTTATATTAGAAATTATAAGAAGAGCTTTTCTAATCAGTATCTTACTCTGTAGTGGATCATGACCTTGTTTGAAGTGAAGATGATAATGAAAAGCTCAAAAGCTTAATGTGCAATCAATGGAATTGCAGTAACAGGTTCTGAAATTCCACTTATTATATGGGATAATTTGAGGGAAGCAGATATAAGCAGAGTACAGACTTACTTCTACTTGTGAAAGGCCTAATGTTAACATAACTCTTATTTTTCATTGCAGGCTGCTATCCAAACTGTCCAAAGAATAAGCCCTACTTTGATGAAGAAACCATGACTTGTGTTGCTAATTGTGGCTGTTATGAAGACGGAAAAATGTACAAACCAGGAATGCGGATGCCTTCAAAGGAGAATTGCCAATCATGGTAGGATTAGTCAAGACTTTTAAACATTAAGTTTAAAGTTGTGGCACATCATGCATCAAGCTTTTTTCTTTGCCAACAGCAGCTAGGCCACTCACAGTTTGCTGAATGATGTCAAATTTTCTTCCATTCCTAGAAACTTAAATGATGACATGGTGAAACATTTTGTCATAGAGACATTAGTTTACAACTTATTTTGCCTTCTTATTAAAGTAATTTTAAATTATTATTATTAAATTAAGTAAAAACAAATTAAAATAATAATGGTTACAGCAATACTCAGAGAATTTTTAAGGGTTCCCTAAAATCATAGTGTGAAATTATTTAGAAGTTCGTAGGCAACTAATCTTCATGGTTTTGAGCTTGTTTCTGTTATTGCACTGGTACTTGCGTATTTGCAACAGTCAGCAAGTATTCCCCCCTATTCTGCCAGAATTGATGACACGTTGGGACAAGTGCTGCTAACCCTTCTATCAAATAGCACAAAGTTAGCAGAACCAGTTGTGAAGCAGTTAATGCCTGTCCTAAGATACCTGTAAGGTAGCTACAGTTGAACAGTGTAAGCAGTGTAGTCAGACTGACAAAGAGCTTTGCGCAGAGCCCATCTGAGCTAGCATAATGCTCACGAAATATTTTGCAGTTCATAGACGGCTTTGTCTGCATTTTCTATGTCATTAACAGCACTAAACCTAACCTGTTAAATACATATTTATGTTTGCTTAAGTTTGTTCAGTGTATAGATGCCTTTAGTTGCTCTAAATAATTATGTCAAGATTCAGTTCTTAACAGATAATAGATAAATTCTCTTTAAAAGCAGAATTCATCTGAACTTGTACAGTAGAACTGAATATCTAAGAGGGGAGGGGGTCTTTCTGCATTTAAACACAAAATCAATAGTAAAGGATCAACACAAAAAAGGATCAAAAAAGGATTAACACAAAACACAAAAAAGTGACGTAATGAACCAATACATTCACACTTACCTCTCTTTTTCTCTTTTCCAGTGAATGCACAAATCATGGCAAAAAATGCAGCTATGATGAATATGGTATGTTGACAAAGATCATTTTATCTGAATAGGATGCATTTCAGGTACTCTGTTTTGGATACCAAGGAATAACACCGTCTTTTGATCTGCAGAATGCGTCTGCATTTATGAGGGGAAGAAATTCAGCTATAAGGATGTGGTCTACAATACTACAGATGGCACTGGAGGGTGCATTGTCGCAGTCTGTGGCCCCAATGGAACACTTGAAAGGATTGTCTATGAATGTCCAATCTCAACAACACCCACAACAGGAACAACGTTTCACTTTAGCACGACAACACCTGCCACTACTTCCACAGGTACATCCTTTATAGTCCATCAGAGCATATTCTGTTCGTCGGTGAGCAAAATATAGATAAAAACCCGTGCCACACTCATCACACCAATTAATACAACCTCAGAATATGTGGCAGTCAGTCTCATTTGTTATTAGCATTTGGTTTCAGTCATTATTTGGTCATCAAACTAGTACAAGGAAAAAAACATAGGAAATAAACATAGAAAATAAAATCACAACTGAAACACCAAAAATGGAAACTCTGCACACTGGCTTGATACTGTTATTTTGTTTATTTTCATAGTGAACCATAAAAAAAAAGTATCAGATTTATTATCTATAACTGCAATTATTTCAATAACTGGAATAATCTTTAGTGAAAGAATAATTCCTTATTTTTCCAATTAAATTACAGAATGATTACTTTCTGTAAAAATCTTGCTAGGGTTCATAGTATTTATAATTGCATTACTAAGTGGATTGCTTAGTTATTGGCACTGAGATACGAAATTTTCATTTCTAAAATTCCTGTTCAGCATTCTTCAGGTTCATTGTCTTTAATTACTATGGGTACATGTTGTTTAATGAAACAAGAATTCAGTATAAAATCTAGAACTACAAGTTTTGAAATCACAGAAACCATCAGCACTGCTGTAATTCATTAGCTATTTCCCAGCCCTATTCACAATGAGAATTTATCTGCAAAATCTTAGACTTGCTCTTCAGACAATAAATGGTGGCTTAAGACCAGAGCTAAAATACAAAGAGGTGCTAATAACACTGCATTAGATAACTTTTAATTCAAACCTATGAATCTTACCGCATAGACTAAATGTTATTCTTTCCACTGGATGTAAATCCATCTTTAAACTTCCAAACAGACTACTTAATATTAAAAGCCAAATACAAACCAAGCACTTGCACTGAATCAAATGCAAAAAAAAAAAGAAAAAGAAAAAAGAAAGGTGAGATTTCCACAACCTCCACAATGTGTATAAATTATGTCCAAGACTTATTCAGCACTTTGTAGAAGATAATTAGCATTCTCTTTGGTAGTTATAAGTACATCAGTACATTAAATTGCTGGGTGATGGATTTTCTGTTCTATTTTGTATTAAATTATATGTACACTAAACTGATATAGTACAGGCTCACAATGCAAGCAAAGGACCTTACGAAAATGTTCAGCCACTTCAAAAAAATAAAGAAATAGAATATCTACAGGAATTTATTCTACATGTTGTGGTGTCTTTTTTTTTCTCTTTTGCAGTGTCACCAACCACATCAGTATGTGTTCATGAAGTCTGTGAGTGGTCACAATGGTATGATGGGAGTCAGCAAACCCCTGGCTATGATGGCGGAGATTTTGAAACCTTTGATAATTTGAGAGCTAAAGGTTATGAAGTCTGTAAAGCTCCACGGGCTGTTCAATGCAGGGCAGAAAAATTCCCTGATATCCCTCTGAAAGACCTTGGCCAAAAAGTAGAATGCAGTACAACAGCTGGGCTCATATGTTACAACAAAGATCAAATTACAACAATGTGCAACAATTATGAAATCAGAATCTTGTGCTGTGTTTTTGTACCATGCTCTTCGACAACACAAACCACAACTAAGAGCACAGAAACATCGGGTACAACTCAAGAAACACCACCACTTTCAACCACTACACAATTTACTACAACTTCTGAAACTACAACATTCCCACCTACAGAACTATTAAGCACAACCACAACTGTAACAACAACACCTATCACAACTTCTCCTTCAACCGCTCCACTCTGCGTTAAAGAAGAATGTTACTGGTCAATGTGGTATGATGCTAGTTATCCAGGATCTGGATACAATGATGGAGATTTTGACACAGTTCAGAACATTAGAAAAAAGGGATACAAAGTCTGTGAGAACCGAAAGGCTGTTGAATGCAGAGCAGTAAGGTTCCCAGACACACCATATGCCCTGCTGGAGCAACATATAACATGCAATAAAGAAGAAGGTTTGAAATGCTACAATAAAGACCAATTACCACCAATATGCTACAATTATGAAATAAGATTTAAATGCTGTGAAAATATAACGGTACCATGCGAGACAACAACAATTAGTACATCATCGACAGAAGTAACAACACCACACTTCCACACAAAACATCCAACAACCACAAGATCAACAAGACCACCAGAAACAGAATACATTCATAGCAAAACGACAACGCAACCAATAACACACATCCCTATTACAACCACGCCCGGCTGCGAGCCCGTGTGCTC